>LOJH01053457.1:0-12187 GCA_001685095.1 Ellobius talpinus
CACACCCACACACACCCACACACACACACACACACACACACACCCCACACACATGCTAGCACAACTACTGATGTCCAAATAAACTAGTTGACCAATTTCTACTTTTAGGCTGCCCATTAGCTACAAAGAAAATAATTCATTTTAATAAGCTGATTGCTGAAGCTCACTCTCCTCTGCTTCCAGGCGTTTCACATTGAGCAGAAGCTGAAGTTCGGATGGTACAGGCATGAGAGAGGTGAGGTACTTGAGAGGGAGCTAAGAAAATAAACCTTGGTCTTGAGGGGCTCCTCACAGCCTGCCAGCCACTGGGCTAGCATCTTCTAGGCTACTGAACAAAACACATGACTTAGATCTCATTTTTCAATACAAGGTGGCTCTTCCTCACCTGTAAGAAAAGATGACATATTTCATCTTGGGGGAAGGCACTGTAACACTGCCATGCATGTGGCTCGTCTGGTATGTCCTTTTCTTCTGTATTTAGTAGCTACTTGCTGTGGGTATGAGACCAAAAAGCAGATACTGCACTACTTATTTTCAAAATTAAGAAAAACTGCACATTGTAAAACTGAATCAGAATGGCAGTCACTAAATCAGATACCAGTTTCCAAGCACAGGTGGTGTGTTAGTGAGCTGCAATACATTTTTCTGACCAAAAGGCATCTGTTTACAGGACAAAGCTCAAATAATCTTTGGATTATAATCAATAAACAACTGGTATTGCTGAGGTGTGCCAGGGGAGGTCTAACAATTACTTAACCTGGCCTCGAAAATATCTTTGAGCCACCAAACATGGCAATCTTTGAAACGGGGGCTGGTGGATTTAGTTTTCTATCAGCTGGAAACACACAAGCTTCAGACCAAGAAGTCAGTCCCCGCTAAACAATAAAATCGGCAACAATCCCGACTTCCTAGACACACGAAGTAAATCACATCAACAGCTGAGGAGAGGCGATGAACTTTCTGTCTGAAGGGCAACTAGCAAAGAAAACAAGAGAGGATCATCTGAAAATGTCATAGTGAAGCCTAAGCCAGGTGCTGGCTCCAGAGGGACTGACAGGGCCCAAGAAGAATTAAAGGAACACAGCTGCCACTCCGAAGCAGTGTATGGCTCTCACTCTCTCTTTCTCTTACACTAAAAATGATATACATTTGTGTATAAATACTTCAACAATTTCTGGCAAAGTACATATGTTTATATCTATACTTAGATATGACTAAGAAATTTTATCGATATGACTAAGAGATGATGATTATCTCTGGTAGGATCAAAGGTCATGTTTGTTTTTGTATTTTCCCTATGCTCAGCACTGGCATTCATGATGTCTTATAGAAACGAAGATAAGTGTACACACACACAAGCATGTTATTTCACAAAAAAACTTAAACTATGGTATGAGAATTAGTCAAACAGTGGCACTAGAAAAACAAACACAGCACTCCCTGAGTGTCTGAGGGGACTCGTGAATGTCCAAACCCAAGGAGGCTCAAATCCCTTATAAAAGATGGCACCTGTGAGCATCAGCATGTAGCACACAAATCCTGTGCACGTCCCTGAAACACTGAGATGATGTAAGAGCAATATAAATGGTTCTGCATCCTGTCCAGGGAATGACAAGGAAACTAAGTCTGTATATGTTCAGTGCGGATCAGTTCTTCCCAGACATTCTCAAGCAGGAGCTGGTTGTCTGTATCAGGGAACACGGAGCCCACAGGATACAAAGGGCTATGGCAGGGCCAACCTCTACTGTTGTTCAGTCCCCCTACGCAAAATAATGACACACAGAGACATACACGCACACACTCACAATACAGACACACACAGATACACACAGACACACCCCACACACAGACACACAGACACACACAAACACACACACATTATACAAAGGAAGAAGAAACCAGAGGAAGTATTTCTAAAATTCTATAGGAAACTAGAAACAAGTATGAATGAATATATTATACCAAGTTAAACATTGTTAAATTAATCTTATAGGTCACAAGTGTATAATTTTAAAATTATAAATACTGAATTTTTTAAAAGGCAATATGTGTTAGTTATGACTTTAGTGCAAAAACAATTTAATATAAGAGATGTTTGAATCAATCAAAGGATTCTGTTTGAGAATTAATTTTGACTCACAAAAGAATATAAAGTGAGTTGGAAAGCAATTTTAGCCACAATGCAGCATGTATCATGTCTGAAAAGGAAGGTAAACTAGCTGCATACAAATTTTTTTAATTTAAAAATTTTAATAACATTATAAAAACTTGGAAATAAATATCACAGATAGTTTCAAACTACACATTTCAGTGAACTTCTGCCCAGGCATTATGAACTTGTTTACACTTTCTCTATGGACTAACTTAAATGATAAGAATTTTAAACATATTTATGTGATAATTAAGTCTTCAAATGCTAAAAATACTTTGGTTTGGCTTCTGCCTAAATCCATAATATTGAATTATTATTTCTCTAACTACCCTGCTATATCTCATTTATTATATTAAGAGAACACACAGATGAATCATAATTGTTCCTTCAGCCACCACTGTAATGAATGGAACCTTACAAGGCTCTCAAGCTAAATGAGAGAAAACAGAAGTTCAGATATCTTAAAGTTGCGTCACAAAGTAAGCAGACACTGACTTTGAAAGCCATGGTCTACAGAACAGCTCTTGCTCCTCTGCATGCAGATGCCTGCATTGTGGAGAGGCTGGAATGACTGTGCACTGCATTAGCTCCTCCTTGCCACGGGCTGTGCTCCTCTCTCCTGCATCCCGAATATCTGCCGGCTAAAAGATGGAAGCCAAATGTCAATACTGCCTTCTGTCACACACACTTGAGAAGCCAGATGGCTAACCACTAAAATAATACACGATTTCCAAGGCCAAGTGTGTGATACATTTGAATCTTATCACTCCTCCCTATAGGATGAGACATTACGACTTAACTAGATGAGCACATGCTTCCCACATAATGTATACAATATAATAACATGTATCTAATAACAATGCTATGACAATAGTGAAATCGTTTCAGGGGTTAAAATACTGAGATGACTCTTCTCAGTGGCAGCCGCTGTTCTGTTGGGTTGGTGGCATCTATGGGAGATAAAACCACTGATCACTTCATTAGCACGGGGTGGGACCAACTTACCCAGATGGCTGCATTTCCAGTCACCTCACTCAGACAGGTGGGGGCAGGCTGGGAGAGGCAATCACACACATTCATGCTAGCCTAGCCATCAACAAGCAGGCTGGAGTCAGGCTATACCATAGGAATCGCCTCTTCCCAGAGGGCTCATTTCCTCTCTACCAAACAGAAATACAAGATACATTTGAAAATAAAATGTTTAGTATGGTGGTTACTAGTCCCAATGCCTGCTGCTTGAAGCAAGCCAGGACACAGGCCTGAAGGCCAGGCGGATGGGGTAGGAGGTAGGCAGGGAGAAGCGAGCCTACCAGACATGTAGAAGGCAGCTCTCCTACTTACCGCCCCAAATGTCTAAAAGGAATTGTCAAACCTTGTGTTTGTTATTAGCGAATGATTAAATAAAATGTAGACTAGATGGGAAAATGTAAAACTGGAAAGACACAGTGTGGATGTTACATAACAAAAGTTGTCTTGGGTTTTATTTTGACTGGGGATGTTCTTTCATTGCTGAGCTACATTTTTGAGCTGCCTTCTTTTGGTTTACTTTTAGTTTTGGGTTTTTTTTCCAAGTAATATACTTTCATTAGTTCAGTGTTAGGCTTATAGAAAAAAAATGGTCCAAAAGTTCCCTGTCCCCTGGCTTTCCCATTTTACTAACATCTTGTGTGAGTATGATACATTTATTATAATTAACAAACCAATGCTAGCACACTGCTGTTAACTACATTCCACAGCTAATGTTAGTGCCTTCTCTCTGTGTTACATAGGTCTATGGGTTGTTAACAAATGTAGCGTGTTATCAGATCATTACCATATCATATCAAGTGGTTTCATGCCCTAAACCTGTGTTCTACCCATGCTGAACTGTGTAAGAAGTGCCCAAACTATCTTTCAAAGTGGCTGTACTAACCAATGCCTTTTAGTACTTAAAAAGCCACTTAGGGGCTGGGACATAGCTCAGGATTTGACCTGTTTGCCTCCCATGTGCCAAGCCCTGGTGATTCCCCAGCACAAGGAGCACAGCACACAAAGAATCCACCAACTGTATCTAAGCATGAAGCATTCCCCATAGATTATCTGGCATCTAATGTTTGGAGGCTGAATAAACACATAATCGGCCTAAAACATTCAAGAGTCTTGTGTTCTCAAAAAGTGGACGTGGACATGAGGGTTAACTCTAAAATTCCTGATTGTGGGGCTGAAGAGAGGCCTGCAGCTAAGCGCACTACTGCTCCTGCAGAAGACCCAGGTTAGGTCCCCATCACCAATGTCAGGTGGCTCACTCCTGCCTGTAATCCCTGGTCTCAAGGGATTCAACGCTCTCTGGACTGTGAAGGTAGCTGCACTCCCATGGTACATATAAACTCACACAGGCACACATACATACATATTTTTAAATGAAAAAAGTCTTTAAATGTCTTTATAGTTATTAAATTCTATTCAATTTTCTGTTTAAACTGCATTATACTTTCTCTCTCTCTCTGTCTGTCTGTCTCTCTTTGTGTGTGTGTGTGTCCACATGCTTGCCATAGCACATGTATGGAATTCATAGGACAACTTATAGGAGCTGGTTCTCTCCTTCCACCATGTGGATCCTGGAATGGAACGCATAGAATTGGGCTTGGTGTGGGCACCTCTACCCACTGAGGCACCTCCACAGCCCATTTATATTCAATTCTTAAGTTGGTAATTATGGTCTTTGTGATGTCAACAATTCCACTTGACTTTTAAACAACTTTTTCTGGTATGAGTCAACAAAACCTCAACAAACCCAGAGAAAGTCAGCAGTCAACAATGACGGTAGTGAAAAGCTCCTGGGTGGTTGTGCTAGATTTTGTTGTTGTTCGAGCCTGAGATCACAGAAGTCTTGTTCCAATAAAAGAAAGTATTATCTTTGCATTACGGTCTTTCAGCTTGTGTATACTCCCATCTACCAGGGCAGCCAGACCACACTCATGTGCACAGACATACACATCCATGTGCACACACATACACACATGCACACACCCACATGCATGTGTACATGCATACACATCCATGTGCACACACATCCAAGTGAATACACATACTCACATGTATATGCATACACATGTACACATATGTACAGCTCTGTACATACATATAGCCATGTGAAAACTTATACCTTCATGCACATACACACATACACACATTCACATTCATGTACACACACCTCCAAGTGAAAACACACATGCACACGTATATGCATACACATGTGTACATATGAACACCTCTGTACATACATACCCATGTGCAAACTTATACCTTCATGTACACATACATATCCATGTGCACATACATATATTGATGCATACACAGTCACTCGTGTATACATATCTTCCTGTGTGCGCACGCGCACAAACACACACACACGTGCACATGCATACATCCCATGTGAGTTATGTCTCACAGAATCTATCTATGACATGGGAATCACTGTCTGGAACTGTATTGGGCTTGTTAACTTTGACTTCTCCCTAACCAGATGGATTCAGAGCAGAATTCTACCAGACTTTCAAAGATCTACAGCCCATACTTCTTAAACTGTGGGGAAAAAAAATGACAACAGAAGGAGCACTCCCAGAATCCATCTATGAAGCCTATGTTACTTCAATAACAAAAGCAGGTAAAAGCAAAACAAAAAGAAAATTAAGGCTAATATCCATGATGAACATTGACTAAAAAATCCTCAATAAAATATTTGCAAATAGAATGCAAACATACATTAAAAAGATTATCCACAACGACCAAGTTGGCTTTATCCTATGGAAATACAAGGATGGTCTGATGTACATATAAATCAAGAAATGTAATACATAACCTAAATGGACTTGGGAGACAAAAATCACATGGTCATCTCAATAGACACAGAAAATGCCTTTGACAAAATCCCATATGCCTTCATGATGAAAGTCCCAGAGAGACTGGGACTGAGAGGAATATGTGCTAACACAAAGGCTACTGTGGCAGTGTGAAAGAAAATGGCCCCAAAAGGCAGTGGCACTCTTAGGAAGTGTGGCTTTGTTGAAGGAAGTCCGTCACTGTGGGGGTGGGCTTTGTGGTCTCTTGCTCAAGTTTCCCTCAGTGTGACTTTTAGTCAACTTCCTGCTGCCTTCTGCTCAATATGTAGCCAGCACCATGTCTGCCTGTGGCCATGCTCCCTGTCATGATGATAAAGGACTGAACCTCTGAAACTCTAAGCCACCACCACAATTAAATGCTTTCTTTATAAGAGTTGCTGTGGTCATGTTGTCTCTTCACAGCGATAAAAAACCCTAACTAAGACAGCTATATATGCCAAGCCCATAGCCAGCATCATCCTACATGGAGAAAAACTCGAAGCAATCCCATTATAATTAGGAGTGAGACAGGGCTGGCCACTATCCCCACACCTTTGCAATATACTGCTCAAAGCATTAGCTGAAGCAAGAAGGCAAGAGAAGGAAATTAAAGGGATACTAAGAGAAAAGGAAGAAATTAAAGTATCCCCATTTACAGATGACACCACATATACACACATAGACAATTACTTCATTTTTAAGGTACTTGAAAGCACCCTTTCCTGATTATAAGGAACATCTTACCCTAAAGGCCAACAGCCTCAACATGATGTTCGGCCTGATGTTTCCTAGTTACCATCACTTCTCTGTGCTACTGTGAAAAGGGGCTGCTGCCAGTCTAAGTATTTTTCCAGTCCTGTGCCTTTCTTCAAGTGGTTCCAGTGCCCAGAATTATTTTAGAACTCCAATTGTCAAAGTTCCCCATTATTTGAGAACACTTCACTCTATTTTATCTAAGATCCTTTCTGATGTCCTTAGCAGTATTTGAGTGTTCACCTATACAGTATTTGGTACCTATCTTTGGGTTTGCTCTTCTCTTCATTACAGATAGGAATACATTTTCTTAGAGTTTAGGCTAGCACATATCATAGATCCTGGCTTAGAGTAGGTATACACTGTTATTCAATAAACATTTTTTATATGAGTGAATATATAAGAGAAAAGACCTAAAGTTATTTTTCTTTGTATCCCATAGCAAGGTCCAGCACTGGATTTATAAACAAGTAGTAGATGAACTGAGAAACCTATGTATGTTATATTTGGCCAGACTCTTCATTTGTCAATCGTGAAAACAAATGCGCAAGTGACATATACCACACTGAAGACTTCTGCAATGCCAGGGACCCTCCTGTGCACCTGGACTATCACATCCTTATGCATGCTTAACTCTGAATAAACGCTAATGAATCAGCAGGTTGGTCTACTACAGTCTTAAGTATCTAAAGCTCCTAATAATGGCTGCAAGTCCTAGCCATGCATGGTAGCACAGAAACAGGAGAATAGTAAGTTTGAGGCCAGCCTGGGCTCTGTAGCAAGGTCCTATCTCAAAACAGAACAAAAGTTTTCACGTCATTAGAACTGACTGTTTATACTTTTTATCTAATAAAAAGTATGAAAAGTTCATTCAACAATTCTTTTCCTTGAGTATCTTCTCCTTGTTAAAGACCAATACTGTGTACACAAACAAACCAACCATGCTCCCTGACACAGCTTACAGTATTATAAAAAGAGAAAACCATGAGAGAGACAAACTCATAGGTGAGAAATGAATTTAGTATTCTGAGAACAAGAAGAGAAAGGAGAAGAGAAATCGTGAACAACTGGGTGGTGCTCACTGAGGCTGGGGATCATGGAAAGGCTTCTCAGAGGAAGTAAAGAATGAGCAAAACCCAGAGAAATGGAAAGCGAGGGTGGCAGCAACATGGGCATAGAGAGAGAGGGGGGGAGAGAGAGAGAGAGAGAGAGAGAGAGAGAGAGAAGCCTGGAAAACTCCTGCCCCCTTGATCAATGAAAAGAAGGTAGTGGCTGAGTAAGGCCAGAGAGCTCAAGTCACCAAGTCCAAGAATCTGAGGAGGAGGCTTCTATGTGCAGTAGGGGCCAACTGGGGCAGGTAGGGACAACGGAATTGCTGCTTCAGTGGGACCCTGGCCTCAGGGCCCAGACCATGTCTATTCCTCTTTAGGTACAGAATCAAACAAGAGAGTTGAAACATTAGGGAGGTTTATATGTGTATATAAAATGTATAAATTTTATATTTTATGTATAATATATATATATCTTGTAAATAAATTTTCTTGCTATTAGGACCTAAATAAAAGAAAGTGTTAACATTCTCATCACATACATTTACATTTATGTATGTGGGTGTGTATGTGTCTACACATGAGTATGGAGGGTAGAGGACAACTTCATGGAGCTGATTCTCTCCTTCCACCATGTGCTGGTCACCCATCTTGGCACTAAACCATCTCACTGGCCCAAGAACATTTTCATCTCAGAACACAAGCAATATCTTTCAAAAGATTATGGTCTCTGATTAGCAGATAAACTTCATCCTCAGGCTCAGGAACAAATGAGTAGGTACAATCACTTTCCAGTAGTCACAATGGAAAGGATGAAAGCCAACATGATCAGAAGATGAGTAACCCCGCCACAGCGCTGAGTGTGAGGTCAGTGACAGCATCGTGAATGGACTGCCAGAGCCTTACATTGCCGGGCTCTGTGACCTGTTAGGAGGCTGGCAGGCCACAGGCTTCCTGTCTCCAGAACACCCTCCATGGCCCCACAGGCACTTTTCCCTGAAGAAGGAAGTGAGTCTGTGCAAAGCCCACATTTTAGACTTACTTTCTAATGATAATTTTTAAACAAAAAGTAAAGTACTTCTAACATTCTAATTTGTCATAAAACCTAAGATTTGGCAAAACAAAACAAAAAACCCAAACCAGAAAACAAAACAAAACAAAAAACATTTACGTGCTTTGCCCATGAGCAAAATAAACCCTATCAAGAATTTAACATTGTCAAAAATCCACAGAACATGATGGTAATGTATTACAGATGGGAGGTTTTTAAGTTGGAGACACACTTTTCCTCTCTTTCTTTAGCCCAGAGTGTTGGCTCTGTCTAAGCCGTGTTCACCAGACATTCTTAAAAGACCCCCATAAGGGACCAAAAATGGACTGGTCCAGACAGAACTGGATAGCACAGACAGGCAGACCAGATCAGACTCAGACCAGGCCAGACCCAGACCAGACCAGACCCAGACCAGACCAAATCCAGACCAGACCAGACCAGGCCAGGCCAGACCCAGACCAGACCAGACCTAGACCAGACCAGATCAGACTAGACCTAGACCAAACCCAGACCAGACCAAACCAGACCAGACCAGACCAGACCAGACCTAGACCAGACCTAGACCAGACCTAGACCACATCAGACCAGATCAGACCAGACCTATACCAGACCCAGACCAGACCACATAAGCCTTAGACCAGACCAGACCAGACGAGACCACATCATCCCTAGACCAGACCAGACCTAGACTTAGACCCAGACCCAGACTGGCCAGGGTTGGCTGGGCAGGATCAGATCAGATCAGATCTCAGGGGAAACTAGTGTTCTATTAATTCTCGCAATTACAGTGAAGGCTTGAACTTCTGATCTAAATGGAAGAACAAGATGATTCATATGTTCCCTAAGGAAATAGGAAGTCTAGTGGCCAGGGCTGAGTGAAAAGAACAAGGTTTGAACTTAAAATGAATGCTTTTCAAATTCTGAGCAAATCAGCTCGTATTTCCTCTACTTTTATCATCAACATTACGTATATACTCTTTTTCCAGTTGAAGAAAAGTTGGCTTAGAAAAGTCAGAATTTTTAAGAATTAAAAAATAGTACAGATAAATCTTTGAACAACATGGGGGGGGTTGGGAGACAGATTGCTCAGCAATTTAAGAGTGTTTGTGACTCTTGCAAAGGATTCAAGTTCAGTTCCCAGAACCCATGTCAGGTGACTCCAGCTCCGGGATATCCAACACCCTCTTCTGGCCTCCTCGGGCATCTCACACATGACATACATACACATACACACATACATACACACATACACACAAACCGAGATGCATACACATAAACACATAAATAAAAATAAATCTAAAGAAAAACAAGCAATAGTTGCCTTTTGGACCACCTTGGCCAGGTGTGGACCATACCTATAAATCTTATACTCAAAGGGCTGAGGCAGGAGGATTGGGAATTTGAGGCTAGCCTGACCTACATAAGGCCCTATTTCAAATCAAAACAACAACAAAAAAATCACCTTAACTTGCAAAGGCAGTCAATTTTCCATTTAAATCATTCCACTTAACACCATTTAAAAATAATTTATTTGTTAAGTAAGAAACAATTTTTCAAAACCACATCCACTAGGTCATTGTTCTTATTCATTCATTCAAGAAATAAGGCAGGGCTGCTGTTGGCTCTTTCAATATATCACTGAGCAGTCAAAATTCCTGCCCAGTGGAGTCTCCATCCTACATCCTCAGGACTGTGCAACTGGCTGTGGGAGAAAATGAGATTAAAATAATAACTATAACAAACATTTCAGGGCTGTAAATGGAAATTCTAGAGATCTTTTACATAGCATTTAAATATAACTACCACCGTTGAACTATACACTTAAAAAGAGCATACCTATTGTGTTTATTTAACTACAATTTAAAAAAACTAAAATGAATTTAAAACATAAAAATTTTCAATATACACTGAGCATTTACCATGTACTGGCTCTATTCCAAGCTAATCCTCATAACACCCGGGAACATAAAGACCAGAAAGGCAAACAACTTAGCCAGGATCCTGGGCTTGAGCAACATCCCTGAGACATGAACTTGGTCTGCATAGTGTGTTCCTGGAATGACAGGACTATGTAGAGAAACCTTGTCTCAAAATAAATAAATATAAATAAAAATTATAAAGTAGAAGCAATCACACGTAGTGGTCTAACTGTAATCACCTATTTTCATTCCTCAGTTTCCTCTCCGTGGACTGATGTCTTACAAACTCAACTAATGCCCTTTTGATGGTGATCTGTCTTAAAACAGAAGGCCTGAGAAACTACTTTCAATCACACCAAAGCCATGATATTCTTTTCCTACGAATGGAAAAAGTACAGAGGATGGTTTCTTTTAGAGCAGACATTACAGAAACTGTAAGTATTTTTAGCCCTTTGTACTTTTTTATCCAGCAGCCTGGCTGAGAATAATATAGAAACACTTTAAAAATAGCCATTCAGTTCTCTGAAAATCATGAAATAGCTTCGCACATGCCCGGCACCTGTTTAACACAGCTTAATCAATGCAGCTTTGCTAGTCATATAAAAACAGGGAAGCTTTCAGTTCTAGAACTGGTCCCCTTTAGAACCAAATATCTTGCCAGGACACACAGCGCAGCTTGCCTCTCTCTCCCAAACTTAGAAGGCACACCTGGCCTCAGTCCTGAGTGGCTAAGAAAGCTGCAGCTTTGCCTCTATTATCTGCTCATGAGGTGTGAGGAATGTCCCCAAGCAACAGCCTTATAAAGACAGTGCTAACTTGGTTCTGTGACCTGGGAGTGGACATTTGGAAAACAGTGATGGCAACACAGGGCAGCCTCTGAGAGGGTCCTCCTGTCACAGGGTGGGAAAGACACGAAGGGAGGGAGGAAGAGAGGATGGAGGCAGGAAAAGAAGAAAAAGAGGGGAGGAGGAAGGGAGGGAAGAGGTGAGAAGGGGACAGGAACAAAGGAAGTTATTTAGAACCCACCATGCTCAAGGACTTTGGCTGAGCATCAAGCTTTTGCCCATGACCCTAGCAGCAAACCTAAAATAGGTCTGAACACATACGAACGTCATCATATGTCACCAAAACACGAGGCACCAACTTGGGACAGCCTAGGTGTCCTCATTTTATTTAGTAATACAAAGGGTTGTACACCGTGGTTCTAGGCAGCTTTTCTTCCTAACCAGACGTGAGGATGGCTCAACTGGTGTTGGCCTCCTTATCAAAGTTCCTCAGACTGTGGAGAGATATGGAAGGCATTAGCAAGACCTAAACTTCCTACTCATCTTAATTTTCCTTCTTATTTCTTTCCTTAAAAATAAAATCTGGGCAAAAGCTGGGAGCAGGGGGTGGGGGTGAAT
>LOJH01053458.1:0-12187 GCA_001685095.1 Ellobius talpinus
CCCTCCCAGGCCCAGGGCCACGTGGGCCGAGACACTCTGCCCTGCCCAGGCGTCGCGGAGCCGCTTCTTCTTGCCTGGAGGCCGGCTATGGGGTGGGGGACAGTCTTACGGGAATGCGCTCGACCGAAGTTTTAAAGGTGTAGCCGGGGGAGCCTGGGGGAAGAGTGGCGGCCGGGGACAGCTGTAACGATTCGGAAGACAAAATTGAAGAGTGTCCACGCTGTGTAGAGAGTCAGGTGAACTGCCTTCTTGGAAGGCCACTAAGTGTCAAGGATATGAGTTTGAATCCCTGCTTTTTCACTTATATATTCAGCCCAAATGTTTGTGCTTCAGAGCTAAGAGATCAATCAGCTCAAGACCCTCAATTGTATATATAGCTCAAGGACAGGGAGATGTGTGGTCTTTTGTCCGAACCATAAAACTTCAAGGGAGGTACGTACCATCATCCCATTTCCTACAGAACTGGGGTAAACCTTCGTGTTTTGTTGTTTGTTGTTTTTCCAACAAGCTCTTACTGGGCTCCAAATTTGTGCCCCACTCTTGGAGTGGCAGGGAAAAGAGAAGTCTGAAGTAGAGGTGAGAATGTGGGCTTTGAAGCTAGAGGAAGCTGAACTTCTTAAATACCTTCTCCCACTTCCACGCTGTGACCTTGATAAACCTATTCAAGAGACCCACCTTGCTGATTAGAAAAAAGATTTAGACGGAATGGACTCAGCGCACCTGGTAGGCACTCCCCTTAATGACTGCAACAGCAGACTATCCCAGAGGTTTCTGACCTAGGGCTAAATTGCTTTCACTCTCTAATGACTAATGGATTGGATGGATTGGCGGGATGGTCTAAGCTTTTGTCCTGGCCACCTGAACTGCTCAGCCCTGGGAGTCTTGACAAGCAATTTCCTTGGAATTAGCTTAATAATGCCTCGTAGGTGTGTGATGCATTTCAAAGAACTTTCCCATCATTATCTTTGGTCCTAGCAGGCAGCTGGGCTCAGAAAGAAGTGGCTTGCTCCTGTTCACTTGGGACACGAGCCTGCTGCTTTTCCTTGTGTGAAGAAGGCCGTCTACTGTGCTAGAGAGTAAAGGCCGTTCAGAAATGCCTGATACATATGTGGAAACTGAGTCTCCCTGGAGGCACAGTCCGCAGCCTGCCGTGCTTGGCAATCAGGGATGCTAATCTGTATCCAGAGACCATATCACAGCCTAACACATGCTCCAAGGTGGATGTGACCAGAGGGAGTCCTAAGTTTATTTGGGGCAAGGGTTTCTCACATGGAAGCTGAGAACCTCCAGAAGGTGGGAGATCTGCTGTCACTCTGCAGAAAAATCATGTGTTCTTTCTTAAGGATGCACTTATCTTCCATCAACTCATCAGAAGAAACCGGGACCCAGAACAGGTTAAAACTGTTTATCAGGCTGCAGGATGGTTGGCAAAGGCAGAGGTTGCACCCCCTTCTTGACCCTGGTTCACCCCAAAAAGCTTACTAGGGTTAAGGCACAAAGGGTAAATGACATGCCCTGCTTGTTATGAAATAGAAGTATCTCATGCCAAGGCCCAACACAGATGGGATCATATAAACAGGAATTCAGTGAGGCCAGGAGCCTGGTGGATCCCACCTGGGGAGGGGCAATGATGGGCATAGATAGATGGGGCATGGGATGATGTCTTATCTCTTTCCCCACTCCCAGGCCTGACCCCATAAAATGGCCAGTCTAAGGTCCTAGTCATGCCCACCCAAATCCTAGTCAGTATTCCCAACTTTCCAGGTCAGAGTTTACTGAGCATTAACGGGAACTTGCAGCTTCACTTCACAGCTAGCCTGCATTCCTGAGCTTTAGAGTGGCTGCAGATTTGAGGAGACCCCGGTTTCGGCCTGGTCTTCACTATGTAGCTCTGGCTGTCCTGGAACTCAGTACCTAGGTAGGTTGATCTCAGAGGCAGAGAAATGCCTGCCAGTGCCTCTCCAGTGCTAGAATTAAAAGGTGTGCTGTGTGCCACTATGCCCAGCAACCCTGAAGTTTGGAAGTCTAGGAGGAAGCCAGACAGCAAGTAGGAGGGAAATGAGACCAGGCCTACCACCAGTCATTTGTTCACCTCTGAAATGGGACCACCCTTACCAGACCCTTGCTAGGAGCCAGGAAGGTTTCACCAAGAATTTGTAGCATCAAAGAGCCACTTCCAAGTTTCAAGGGACTTAAAGAAAAACTCAGCCTCAAACTTGCTGAGTAGCTTGTAGCAGGGTAGGATTGCAGATCTTTGCTCTCAACCCCCAATGGATTTGGGGGTTCCCATTCTTAGCCCTTTCAGATATCCACCCCACAATACCCCTCATCTTCAGCTATTAAACTCAACCTTAAGAGGGTATGCAAACTTGTTCCTCCCAAGATCCTACCCTAGGCTATTTCCTCAAGACAGCCAGGTACGATTTAAGAAAACGGGCAGACGGCGCATGATGTCATACACAAAGTGTTCAAAAATGGTTTATTATGCAAAATGTTAACTTTTATAAAAAGTTTAATATACATCACATGATTACAGAAAGTCACCTTCCTGTAAAAAAGATACAAAAGCTATATACTCTATTATAGAGTTCATAATCAGGGCAGCAGAGCCGCTTTCCAAGGAGATCAGAAAATCAGCTCTTACGCTGCCTTGGCAGTGTGCAGGGCAGCCACTCGCCCCCCTTCTCGACACCCCCATTCTCGGAAAAGCCAGTCTTTTAAGACTTGGGAGTCAGGGTGGGGACAGGGTGACGTTGTCCAGCTGCTGACCAGCGCTAGCTCTTCAGGCCACCCAAGTTCAGCCCTTTGCTCTCGGGTCCAACCTCGAGGCAGGGGTTTAGGGGAAGTGAAGAGGGTTGGGCAAGATCGAGGCTCATCCATGCCCTCGGGCTTCCGGCCGGAGAGAGGGTCCCAGAGTCCCAGGGTCCCAAGAGGAACGGGCGCCAGCACCTGCGTTCTGGGCGGGGGAGAAGAGAAGAGTGAGGGAGCCGTCAGTTTCCGCCAAGCGCGCCCAGGCGGAGGCCGCCGCAGACTGGCCGGCGCCAGGGAGGAAACTCGGTCTCTACCTCCAGCTGATAACTCTGCACCCCACACAGCCTCCACCCAGTTGGCGCCAAAGGACCACAGGCGGAGCCACCACTCCCCCTCCCTCTTGGAAATGATACTAATGGAAAGGGGGCTTCCTTTACTAAAAGACTATTTGGTACGATCCGCGCGCCCCCTTGCTCAAGGCTTCGGCCATCCTGGGTGAGCAGAGGCAGCGTGCTTTAGGAATGCACGTGATATTGACGTTGGTACTGTCGTTTACTCTAAGTGACCACGGATAAGCCTCTTGTCTCTCTCTGGTTTGGATTTCCCTAAACGGAGGAAACCCTAAACCTTGCAATGTTGTCAACTTCAAGACTTTCCAAGCAAGCCTCCCTCTGGTCCGCGTCAGAAGAAAACTTACCGGGAGGTGCCAGGACCGCCAGGTCAGTGGCAAAAGCTCCTCTTGTCGTTGGAGATCACAAGTTCCGGAGTAAGTTCAGCTGTCTGTGAAAGGAGGATAAGAAGAGAGTTAGCCAAGTCATTCGGGGACTTGGTGAGAGACCCGCAGCATCCCAGCCCGCATGATCAGCTCAGCCCCGCCTGGTTCCCCGCGCACCTGGATCGGGAGATGCGGACCGTCCGGGGGTCCAGGCGCCGGCTCTGCCAGGACCACCTGCAGGTCGAGGATGTAGTCTATGACACGCTGCAGGATTTCCACCTGGCTAAGCTGAGTGCCTCTCGGGACGCCCGGCACCAGTTCCCTCAGGCGCGAGTAGCAGTGATTCATGTCGTCCAGGAGGCTAAGCGGCTCCTCGGCCGCCGGGCTCTTGCCGCGGCCCCGAGCGATGGCCAGGCTGCGTTCCGACAGGCAGCACACTGCTTCATAGCAGCCGCGCACCGGGCTCAGCGCCTTCATGTTGGAGAGTGAAGCTGAAAGTAAGGGAAAGATCACTAAAGCAGCAAACAGTCGGCGCACGCCTGCTGCAGCCGGCCCTTATAGAGTCGAGTCTAAGCCACGCCCTTTATTCAAAATAACCCGTCCAGGCTCCACCCCTGCCCGCCCTGAACACCGCCTCTCCGGCCCTGGGCGTTCACAGCGAGTTTAAATTGCTAACAGGCTTCCTCGGGCTGGTCTGACTCCGAGGACCGCTGAGCCGCGGACGCAAAGAATGAGGAAGCGCTGATACTGAGGAGAGGCGGGCCTCTTGAGCCAGCAGAGATTTGGGAAAAAAAAAAATCACTTAAAACCATTAACTTTAAGATTTGCCTTTTCTGGCGGCGCACAAGATCTTTGAGCTCCCCTGCCCTCTGCCCAACACTGGTTCGAACCTACAGCTCCGAGGTCATCATAAATCCCTGAAGGACAATCTCAATCTCTCTCTCTCTCTCTCTCTCTCATTTTCAAGGGAAACTTGTAAGGAATTAGTGCCGCCTTGTTCCCCAATTTGCTGCTCCTCTGACCTCCAGACTCACTGGCGTCGGGAATTATCTTGTGACCAGAGGGGAAAAAATTAATTGCGGTGAAGCTGAGGTTACAATGAAGAAAACAGATTTGGGCTAGGCGCTGAGATTGCAGAAGGAGGAGGGGAGAGGAGGCTTGAGCAAAGAATAGTATTTATTTGAGCAACGGGGAAGGGGGTAAAAGAGAGAGAGAAGAAAACAGCCTAGCTCCAAGCCTTTTCCATGGAGGAAAAAAAAACATGGACCATTGTCATATGAACTCCTTAAGGAACTAGATATGTGCCCACTTGTGCTTTGGCAGTGAATTTGATTAGAAGTCTGGACAAGGTTTCAGATAGGGAGGACTAGCAGGAATCGCTTCTGTACACACCCTTTTAGAAGGTCCCCTCCAAGCACATACAGCAATGGTTCAGCAAATCCCTTCTAACTCTTGCTTCCTCATTTTGCACAGCCTCCCTTCCTCCCCACACTTTCCACATTCGGTGCAGAAAACAATAGCAATTTCAGCGCTCGCTCCCTTGTCTGTCCCTTCTGCTGTGGAAGGGCAGCCACCTGGACATGATTATTCCTAGTCCTGCTGAAGTAGCTCCATCACCGCCTGAGAGATCAGGAAGAGCCAGCAGGCAGGCAAGAGGACACATTGCACCCCCCCATTTCAAAAGGACAGTGCACTCTGTATTCTTTGCCTCTCTTCTCTCCACTTTCCAGACTCTGAAAACTCTGTAGTTCCAAGACTCTGGTTTCCATCTTGGAAAAGGCCAGGTGAGGTTCTCCCAGCCAAGATTGCTGTCTTAGTCAGCCTAGTGAATATTTATGGAGTTGCTTCACATGAAACAGAGGCCCCTGCTCTCAAGAACCTCACAATGTCCGGGACGAGATTAACACAGGAAACAATTAAGTGTTCAGTAGTGTGTGGCACTGATCAACAAGACAATGGGACCTCTGAGCTGGGACAGTTCCAACAGTGGGAAGGATACTAGGAAGCCAGAACCCTGGGTTCCATCAGCCATCTCTGCTAACCGTGGGTCATCTACATATAATCTTGAGCAAAACCAGCGACCCTGGCTTTGATTGCCTTCTGAGAGAGAGAGAGAGAAGAGAGAGAGATGGCACTAAGGGATTGTTATACTTTTTGACTCAAGAAATCTATGCTTGTGTGACTGCTGGGCAGAGCATGTGGGGTGGCAAGGGGCTGGGAGGGGGCGTGTGAGTCGTGTCCAGTGTCACGTCACAGGTAAAGCCACTCTGGAAGCCTCGTTCTTTTCCATCACTCCACAGGGCCCTGTGTCCCAATAAAAGCCTTGGGAAGTTTTCTCCTGGGAATATGAAAGTTCTCAAGGACAGCTCTTTCAGTTTCAGAAAAAGGGAATCTAACCTGTAAAAACACAAATCAGTCTCTATACGCTGAAGAAGTTACATGCCAGCTATTGGTCAGGGTAAGGGAAATCTCTGTAGCTGAGGACTCCCAAATAACTAAACAGAAGAACCTTTCTTTGGCTGTCGTGAAGACTTCTGTATGTTTGTGCAAAATACTCATTCCAGGAGCCTCTGGAAAAATCATGGCCTTCATTGCCTGGCAGACCTATGTTCAAATGCTCTCACAGCGTGAACTTGGAACAAATTATTCTTTGTACCTCACTTTTCTTGCTTGTTAAGTGGAGCTCATGAAAATGATCTCGTGTGTTTGTATGTATGTATTTGTTTATTTTTCCTTTTTTTGAGTCAAGGTTTCTCTGTGTAGCCCCTAGCTGCCCTGGAACTCACTCTGTAGATCAGGCTGGCCTCAAATGCTAGTGCTGGGATTAAAGGGGTGTGCCCTTACACCCAGCTCTGACTCATTTATTTAGAAAAAAAAAGGCCTTTAATCTCAGCTCTCAGGAGGCAGAAGCGGGCCCATCTCTGTTAGTTCAAGGCCAGCCTAGTCTATGTAGTGCGTTTCAAGACAGCCAGGGACTAAATAGTGAGACCCTGTCTCAAAAAAGAGAAGAACCGCACATGCTTCCTCCATCAGCGTTAGTTCTGCATGGGGCCAAGTTGTGTGGTAAGAGCTTAGCGCTTAGCCCACCCAGGGTCTCAGGTCCTCCAGTACCTCTGTTACCTCTGGCTTGGATAGCGGGTTTACTGGGTTTAAGATTTGCAAAGTACCTTCAAAGCGTTTATTATTTCCTCTTGATGCTTCCAGGCTGAAATGGCCATAGGCTGTGTGGGATAGGGCAGAAGGGTGCAGTGGGGTTATCTAGCCGCATTCTGTCCTTTTCATGCCAAGAATTTACCTTTGGAAACAAATCCCTTCTTCCTGGACCTTACTTGGGGGAGGGGAGGATAGGGAGGGGGGGTAAAAGACCTTTAAGGATCTTTTCTGACCCTAAGGGTCTAAGTGTCAAAGGAGTGGTTTTCGATTAGGTTGGGAACATTGAATAGAGTTTAAACCCCAAAGACTCCTCTCTTCCCCGCATAACAGACTGGCCCGCTCGTCCCGGGCCTTCTGCAACTTGTTTAGTGGCGGGGCCTCAGCCTCTTACTCCAAACGCCTCTGAACTTTCTGTTCCCAGTTCTGCTCCTTTTACCAGCTTTTTCCCCCCTCTTGCATTTTTTATTTTTATGAAAGGATGTCATTAAGGCTTTTGTCTGCGCTGTTTTTGTTTCAGAACTTTTCCCACAATCCTATTTTTTGTTGAGGAATCCGCTCCTTTGCCCAGCTGTGGGTCCGGGTCCCACAGCTGTGTTGATCTAAGACTCAGCCCCAGACAGCCTGGCGCCAGGGTGGGACGTCATGCGTTCACACAGGGATGCGTGTCCCAGGCAACCTTTCCTCGGGCAGTCACCGGCCGGCGACTGCCTCTCCCACCAATGAACGCCCGACACCCGAGATAGGGGCGGGGCCTGCGCCACCCCAGCCGGCGAGCAGCTTGTGAATCGCAGATTCTGAGACCTTGATAACGTCCCCTGAATTGAGGCCTTTAAAAGACCCCCCTTTCTCTTTTAGTTCTTTTGTTTATGCCTTTTCTTTCCACCTTCCTCCTTTCTATCTGTATGCAGATAAATTTTCTTTTTACTTTTCCCCTCTTTTAACTCTCTCCTCCTAGTGTCAGGAATCATTTTGTAAGCATTTCCAGGAACTGCATCTTCCTCTGCCAAAATTATAAAAAGAAAAAAAAAATCAATGTTGTGCTCTCTGATTTTTTTGAGGAGCTGGCAGAACTGTAAGCTATTACTATTTTGTCTTTAGAAATTTAAGACGTGGTGGCAGTGGGGTCTCTCGGCTGTGAATTTCAAAGTCAATGTCATGATGATGAGGATTGCAGATGTCTTGCTTAAACTGGACTTCTGTCAAGCTAGCTCACTATCTTTTCTCCATGTGTAGACACGAGGATCCAGGGACCTTAGAACCTTGTCCAAGGTTATGTCGAACGTCTGTGACTGACCTGTGGCCAAGATCCAACCCTACTGCTCTCCTGACTCCCTGACCTCTCTGGCCCTAGTTCTCATAAACATTAAGTATTCTATGTTGGTTTAAGGTTCCCAGAAGTTGCATTTTTTTAAGTGTGTGTAAGTGATGTATGTATATGTAGGTATGGGCATGTGCCACAATGTGTACATGCCACAACATATTCGATTCGAGGAAACCTGAACACAGCTGGGGGTGGGGGGATCCGGTTCTTTTCTTCTACTGTGGGTACCGGGACCAAACTCAGGTATTCGGGCTTGCAAGGTAAGCATCTTTATTCACGGAATCATCTTGCCAGCCCATGCATTTTCTGATATCTACCTGTTTGTTCAGAAAGTGGCCATAAAGATGGGCTGAGCATTTCCCAGCTTATCCCTGCTCCTCTCAGCAAATCTGAACCCCAAGGTACAACCCCACATCTAGAGGACACGAGGAAGGCATATTCTAGTGTCACCTAGGCTGTCCACCCTCACTCCTCCCTTACCACCTCTATAAAAATGGGGAGGAAAATACTATTTACCCACCTGGCAGCCGGGAGGACCATAGGGGACGGAAGATGGGAAGAACTTGCTTTTATGTGATATGATGTGTTGCGTGGGATCCAAGGTGTCCCTTGAAGTTAGTGCTTCCTCCAGAGGCAGTTCCCAGAAATGTGAGCAATACTGAGAAAGGCAATATAAGAGACATGGGGACCTAAGTCCTTCTAAAGGTGGACATTTTAGGGGGCTTTGAGATGGGCTCTTCTACACTTCAGAAATACTTGGAGCTGTCGCTGCCTGCCGCCTTCATCACTGTTGAGTCCTGTTTGACAAGCACTGTTTACCTAATCTTTGCTGGTTTGATTTTGTTTGATTTGATTTGGTTTTTACAGTGCTGGGGATGGAACCTGGGGCCTGTGAATGCTATGCCCTCCACTCTTAGCCCGGACCCTGGCCCTGCATTTTCTCATTGACTCTTCTGAGACAGACGCTCCACCTTGTAACCTGAGCTGTCCTCAAACTTGAAATCCTCTCACTTCAGCCTCCCGGGTACTGGGGTTACAAATGTGCTCCCCCATGCCTAGCTTCAATGACCCATTTTGTGGCCACATAAGGGGCTCAGAGAGGCGATTTCTACCAGGTCACACAGCCATTCAGTGGGAAAGCCAAGATTTTCATCCAGTCTCCAAAGCTTCTAACTGTCTGCATATATTCATTTTCCTCTACCCTCCCCAAGGACCTCTCAGAAATGACTGTCATTGCATTCATTCATGTATTTGTGTGTATGTGTGTGCGCGCACACACACACATGTCAGGGTGAATGCGTGGTGGCCAGAGGACAGTTTACAAAAGTTGCTTCTCTCCCTCCACTGTGTGACTCCAGAGGATCAAACTCAGGTCCTCGAGCATTGTGAAAAGTGACTTCACTTGATGGAGCCATTTCACCAGCCCCTGAGAAGGTTGTATTCCACCAGGTAGAGAAAAGTTAATTGAGCCCATTAGGTAGGGTGAGAAGTAGCAAGGCTTGTTTAAGTGCTAGGGACAGACCACACGAGACTTGCACAAGCTAAGCACACTCTACTACCCGTCCAGCTGTCCTCCCAGTGTGATACTTCCTCTGACCCTCGCTACGTTGGTGACTACTGCTAAATTAGAGTCAACTTGGATGCCTTCTCCATTTTCCAGCCACACCAACCGAAAGCTACCGAACCTCTTATTTCACCAATGATCAGTGACCATGGGTGCCCCAGGCCTGGCTTTGCCCCTGGCATGGGGTAAGCCAGAGGGGGTATTTTCTGAGCACCTACACTGTGTGAGATTCTCTATTGAGGAGAAGCTGAGGGTGTTTTGAGACAGTCTAACTGTGCAGCCTAAGAAGACTTTGAACTCATCTGTGCCCTTTATAACTCCTGGTATAGATAAAATTAAATCCTGCAGGCCAGAGCCTGGTGCTAGACTTACAATTTCATCACTCAGGAGGCAGAGGCAGGGGGATCTCCACAAGTCAGTGTAGTGAAATGCCTCAATGGATGAAGACACTCGCTGAGCAAACCTGATGAACTGAGTAGTTCACTCTACAGTCCGTGTGGAGACAGAATGAATCAGTCCTACAAAGTTGCCCTCTGACCTCCATGCTGGTGCTGTGACATGTGCAACCTTACGTCCATCACATATACCCACACACATTGTTTTGATTTATTTTTTGAGACAGGGTTTCTGGGTAGCACTGGCTGTCCTGGAACTCACTCTATAGACCAGGCTGGCCTCAAACTCAGAGATCCACCTGCCTCTGCCTCCCAAGTGCTGGGATTAAAGGCCTATGCCACCACCACCACCTGGCTGCTGCAAGAATTTTTAATACAGCATGCTTCACTAATTTTCAGGTCTTGCTCAGAGGCCATGCTAATCTTCCCTGCATTGTTCCAACTTCAGTATATGTGCTGCTGAAGTGAGCACACACACATAAAAAAATAAAATAAAATAATGACAACTAAGTTCAGTTCTACCCCAGTCATCCTAAGTACTTTTGGGACATCACCACTTAGAGACAGGATTTGGGTTTTTATTTTTGCTATTCTTTTGAGTCAGGTCTTTGTACCCCTGGCTGGCCTAGAACTCATGGGTAGACCAGCTTAACCTATAATTTGTGATGATCCTCCTGCCTTGGCCTCCTGAGTGCTGAGATTACAAAGTATAGATGGCCAGGCCCTGGCCTTCAGGATTTAATATAGAATCACTGGGCCTGGGGGGGTGGGGGTGGAGGTGCAGCATGGAGGTGACACGACCCTAGGGTTTGATGTCCAGCACTGCAAACAAAATAAAAATGTAACAGTTCAAACTCGGGTTGCCCTTGGGTCCTGTGGCTCCCAACTTCTCTCTCTCTATAGCAGATAGTTAGTTGAGTTTTTTGCTTCAGGAAAGGCCCCGGAAGGATGGTGAGGTTCAGAGTCCATGGCAAGGAAAGATGAAGACAAAAAGACCTTGAAGAACAGTGTCCACCCTGCCCAGACATTGTCCTGCTTTGGCCTGGGGCCCAGCTGCAGTTCAAAAGCTGCCAGGGGAAGGAGATGGAAGGGGAGGGGAGGAATGGGCCTGGAGACAGGGTTGACCCTGCCAGAGAGGAAAGGGATCTCCCACCCCCAACTGGGCCACAACTCTGCAGAGTGCTGGGAAGTCTGGGATGCCAGAAGGCAGAGGCTGGGCTGGAGTTCTCGCAGAGAGGCTCCTGCAGGCCACACTTCTCCTGAGGATAAATCGTGAGTCACCAAGCCGGCTTGTGTAGCAGTGACTTGCGTAGCAGCCGTAGCGTTTGCTGAGTGTCAAACACTAGTTTGACATTTCGTTTGTTTATGTTTCAATGTTTCAGGAGACGGTATCTTGCTATGTAGCCCAGGCTGTCCTTAAATTCGCCATCCTTCCAAACCCAACTGAGCAGGCATTTTACACGTCATCACCCTCAACTCTCACACTGAATGGGGCCCAAAGAGGTGAGGTCAGCTGACCAAGGTCACACTGCTGGCTGTCGGGAGGTAGGAAAGGGAGGGCTACAAACTAACGCTTTGGGGATGGAAATCGAAGGAAACACATTTGAAGCCCCACAGAACTTTGGCGTCAGGTAGCGTGTGTGTCTTTGAATACAAGCGTGGGTTGTGCCCTCTTTCTGGAGTGAGACTGCCTGGGTGTGAGTTGCATGTCTGGGTCCCAGGTGAGGACTGCATGCAGCCAGATGGATTTAAGTGCAAGCTGTCTAGCTGAGGATGTAGCTCATTGGTTCAGTGCTTGTCTAGCTTGCAAGAGACGCCGGGCTCTACGCCCAGCCCATAAAAACCAAACATTAATCGCGGTCTGTCCTTTGCAGGGTTGCAGTCCCAGCCTGGGCAGAATTCTATACACCCAGCCCGTATGAGTCCATCTTCCTAGCCAAGGGAACAATGGCAAGAGGACTCCATTCCCTCTCCACTGCCATCCTCCCTGACCGCACCCCGGAAGTCCCTACACCCTACAGTTCCAACCCACCTTCAAGGGCAGGCCCAGTTTGACGTGCACCCCGGGACCAGGCTGTCTCTACCGCCCTGACCCACCTTCCCGGGCAGCCCCAGCTCGGCCTGCACCCCGGCAGCCCCCACCCCAGCGTTGGCGCGCAGCTGCGGGACACACAATCGCCCGTGCCTCCTCCCCGCCCCCCGCGCAGCCCCTCGTTCAACAAAAGCCGCTTTCTTTTCCCACAACAGATTAAAGACCAGGAGGGGGTGAAAAATAGCTTCTCCAGCCA
>LOJH01053463.1:0-12186 GCA_001685095.1 Ellobius talpinus
CCTGCCTCTGCCTCCAGAGTGCTGGGATTAAAGGCGTGTGCCACCACTGCCCTGCTGATCATGGGACATTTTTAAATTCTTTTTGTTTGTTTGTTGTTTTTGTGTGTGTGTTTTGTGTTTTTGAGACAGTGTTTCTCCCTGTAGCTTTGGAACCTGGCCTTGAACTCACAGGGATTTGTCTGCCTCCGCCTCCTGAGTGCTGGGATTAAAGGCTGGCTCAGTTTTAGATTCTTTATGAATTACTGGGCATCCCTAAGAGCTCCTGTTTATGTATACTGAATCTAGAACATTACTGATTTGTCAGAAACAACTAAGTCTTTCAAACACAAAAACACACAAGTCCATCTTCCTTTGTAAGATAGTGATGCCATCCCATTATGTGACCTCTGGGAAACCTGATGCACTTAACCTTTCCCGACAGAAATGGCAAACAGTGCCTTTGACCCAAAAGAGCCATTATTCAGCCTCATTAGGGTTCAGAGATCATTTTTTTAAATCGCTTGTCTTTATTTTTATTATACTGGTTGACTATCTGTTTTCCTAAATGCTTAAGACCAGAATTTCATATTTTTAGGGGGCTCAGAATAAATGTGTGAGTATGCAGAGATGAATTTCAGTTGTTTCTTATTCGTGCCTTCAGGTAGTTTTGTACTGTGTTCTTTATAGCTTGGGTTTTGACTGCATCTCATCATGTGGTCAGGTGTATAACTTTCCATGGGGCAGTCGATGTCTGGGCTTGAAGAATTTCAGGTTTTAGCTTAGGAAGATACAACTTTTATTTCTGAAATTCTGATTTGATGAAATAATTTCTCATTCAAAGCACTCCCTTGATTGAGGGCATAAGAATAATTTTATTCGTTTGGTCACTCCTGTCTTTTCTTCGAGGATTACATTTTGTCTTTTAAATACTGTGTTTTCATGTCTAAAAACATGGCTCTAATGTGTACATGTTGGTTTCTTTTTTGCATTTGACAGAAAATTCATTTGCAAATTGCCCGACAAAGGTAAAAAGATCTCGGACACCATCGCTAAACTGAAAGCTGCCATTGCAGAACACGAAGAGGTTAGAGCGAGAAGTGAACTGTTTCATCCTGTTAGTGTAGACTGTAAGCTAAGGCAAAAAGCAGCCACAAGAGTCGATACCGACGTAGACAAGGCCCAGAATTCTGACCTGATGCTTGATACTTCATCATTAGTTCCTGACTGCTCCTCTGTAGACAAATCACCCAGAACAACCTCAGAGACACAAGGACCCGCACATCTCACTCCCAGACGCAATGAAGAGACTTTGGAGGCTGACTGCACAGTGAACCTGGGTGCAGCTCCCGGCAGCAAAGCCAGGGTACCCTCATCTGAAGTTAACGAACATCTCCCCCAACTCCCTGTTTCAAGTCAAGCGGAAGACATTTCCAGTGGCATTGACAGTCTGTTTATCACTAAATTGCAAAAGATCACAATTGCAGACCAGAGTGAGCCCTCAGAAGAAAACACCAGCTCTGAGAACATGCCAGGACTCCAAAGTGAGACTCCTAAGAGGCCTCATTACATGGAAGTGCTAGAAATGCGAGCCAAAAACCCAGTGCCCCCTCCTCATAAGTTTAAGACCAATGTGTAAGTGTCAGGAGCGGCTTGCTCTGAAAATGTTGTGTGTGTGCTGTGAGTTCAGAGAACGTTATGTGTGTGATGTGAGAAGCGTAAGCAGGAGTGAACAGACTGAAAATAGACGAGCATGGCTCGACTGCAGGACTATTTTTTGGAAAAATGTTAGTTTTGAAGGCAAGTTATTAACAGTTTTAAGAAACAGATGAGGAACAGTGTGTATCAAAATACTTAGCCAGTGTTTCATAATAAACACAGTGGGAGGGCAGATGGATCATGACTTTTTCTGGTACCATTTGCTAGTATGCAGCTCCCCCTCAATTTGCATTGTAAGCCCAGAGAAGCAATTGCAGGAACTATTGGGCTCCTCATCAGCAAAACCAAAACAAAATGAAGCGTGTTCACTACAAGTAGACAGCAGAGCTGTGGGGCAGGGTGACATAAAGATTTTATTTCTTAAAGAGGCTGGGATCTAGAGGGCCACTCAGGGTTTCCAAATTTGGGAGAAACGTTAAACTAGATGATAGTAGTTCCCAGGGAATGGAAGCTAAAAGGATTTTTTTTTAAAAAATTAACTAAAAATAGATTTTGTGGAAATGGGGGAGAAAAATCTTGCATTTAAGTTCTTTGCTATAATGTTTCTGAGAAAAAAACAAGAGTTCTTTGAAGAGAAAGGAATTGTGTTTGTAGCATTTAGGCCAACTGTGCAGGGTAACTGCCCATCTTGACATACATAGGTGGTGTCAGATACAAAGGGGAACATGACTGGCATTTTTTTAGAAAGCTTCCAAAAACCAACATGATGTTTGTTCTTGCAGAGACTTTGAGCCTACTCCACTATCATTTTAACCTTGAGAGGTTTCTTCTATTTAGAAAACCAGGTCCTGGTACGTTAATTTTTAAATAGAAAAATAACCTTTGCTAAAGGTGTCTCGAAGGAGTCTCGTCTTCTGTGACGAGTACATTGGAAGGCCAGGGTGTCAAAGAGTAAGGTGGCCCTGTCATGACCATGTGGCTAGGAATAGGGAAGGTGAGGAATGAGCAGTGAGGGCCACCAGGATTGGTGAGTTGGAGAGTGAAGGGGCTGCCTGAGCATAAAAAAGACCAATAGAGGCTGCATCTGGCCACAAATACGTGGCATTGGGCTTGTGTGTGAGTGGAGCTTTGTGTGCACAGTGAGATGAGCAGTTCTCAACCTGGGGGTCATGACATCTTTGGGGGGCTCAAATGACCCTTTGATAGGGGTCACATCAGATATTCTGCATATCATTTACATTATGATTCATAACAGCAAAGTTACAGTTATGAAGTAGCAATGAAATAATTTTATGGTTGGGGGTCGCCACAGGAGGAACTGTATTAAAGGGTTGCAGCATTAGGAAGGTTGAGAACCACTGTGCTAGTTTCTCTGACCTTTTTCTGATTTGTGTACTATCTGGATATTAGAGACTGCCTCATTTGCTCACGGCTCTGCAGAACTTGCTATGTACATGGCCAGTTAGCTATAAAACAGGACCACCTGAGTGTTCAGTCACATCTCAGGTTCATTTACAGTGCAAGAATGCCAGTTTCTTCTGAGACTTACACATTCATGAAGTTAATAATGACAGCACTGTCTGATACATGACCACCCCTATCCCTTCTACCATCTCCTGTCCAAGGTGATTTCTTTGATCTCACCATCTTTGAAGGAGAAGGTTCTCATTTCTGGGGCTATAATTGTCAGTTCCTCCCTCTAGCCTCCACTTCCAACCCCTCCCTTTTCTTCAGAACTGGTCAGTCTGTCAGTGCCTATTTTATATTCCACAGGAAAGTACCATGTTTACTTTGACTGGGAATTAAGCTCTTACAAGTGTTCTCTGGGTGAACGGAAGGGGAGTGTAAGGTGTGAGGAGGAAAGGCAGGAATCTGTACATGCACCCATTGTCAGCCCTGAACATGGGCAGACTTCATTCTTTACCCTACAGAAGCAGTAGGCTCCTGGGCACCATCTTTGTGCCTGTGCATTGATTGTGCCTACTTTTTCTTTCTCAGGTTACCCACTCAACAGAGTGACTCACCAAGTCATTGTCAGAGGGGTGAATCTCCTGCTTCCTCAGAAGAGCAGCGACGCAGGGCTAGGCAGCATCTGGATGACATCACAGCAGCGCGCCTCCTTCCGCTCCACCACCTGCCTGTACAGCTGCTCTCCATAGAAGAGTCGCTGGCCCTGCAGAAAGAACAGAAGCAGAATTACGAGGTAGTTCTGGAGTCTTGGGTTTTTCTTGTCTGTGTTGGCTACTGCATCAGGAGTCAGAAATTACCCTGGGTGAATAGAAGGATCAGGTTTTAGAGATGTGCTACTAGTTTTCAGTCACAGAGTTGCTAGAACTATAGGAAACTTCAGTAGTAATTCACCAGTAGACCCGGAGAGAGTATTGGAGTGATGTGAATCAACCTGCTGCTGCTGGGACAGCATATGCCCCTCTCCCATGCGTCAGCGTCTCAGTGACCTGCCTAGGGAGACCATTCTAGTTCCATCTTCCACAGTGCAGGAGCCAGCCCAGAAGGGCAGGAGATCATGCTGGGTTGCCAGCTGCTGGTGGGGTGCTTGAGACCATTATTCATGGCCCTTCCTACTTTGGGTCTTATTCAGTTGTATATAGCACTGTGCTTTGCATAGAAGTTTTGAAAATGAATATTAAGGTGTGGTGGTGCACACTGTTAGTTCTATCACTTTAATTCCAGCAGCTGGGAGGTAAAGGCAGCCAGATCTCTCTTTGAATTTGAGGCTAGCCTGGTCTACACAGCAAATAAAAGGTGAGACCTTGTCTATAAAGAAAATGTCTAATACTGATACAGTTGGTGTTCAGATTAGCAGGGTGGGAGAAGTGTGAAGATTAGTTATGCTTAGACTACAACATTCTGAGTTTCTGGGAAAAGAGTTCCCTCCTCTCCTGGATTGTTTAGTTGGATTTTAGTCAGGTTCCTGCATCTTCTAAAGTCAAACTAGCTTTGACTCTGCTTGGTTTTTCCTAAACATTCAGCTGGCATGAACTGATATCTTTATGGTCCTTGGTGTTTCTTCTCTCACTGCATTAGAATCAGTATCAGATCCAACTGCTGTGCTGGAGGAGTGGCCTTTGAATTGTCTCTAGGGGTTTAAATACCTGTCTTGAGACATTTTTAGGTTAAACCCTTCTGAAATGGGTTGGCTTGACAGAATAATAGTAGTAGATACCAATTATGCCTACCCATAATGTTTGTGGGCTGAGGTAAGGGGCTGTTGACGTTCCGGCATGTGTGGGGGTCAGGTGAATCAGAGATGAGCCCTGAGGCCTACCAGCAGTTGGTGGTAATCCTTATGTGTTAATTTCTGTAAAACTTATCAAGGAGCAGTCAGCATGCAGCATTAATGTCTTGGCTTTTTTTGTGCCTTTGAGGTATACTCTTCAAACCTAGAAAACATGATTTAATCTAGAGAAGAATGTCTTGTCTGATGGAGACGTTGGCACCACGTTGGTGATTTCTAACATAGGCAGCTGGTTCAGTGTGTACACAGCACTTAGTATATCTGTCTGTTCCTAGCTGCCATTATTTTTTAATTTCTCAGTTTCTTGTGCAGAAGTGAGCTGTTTCGATTGCAGCGTGGCTTGTTAGTGGAAGTCACTAGCAACTGCAGCAGGCTGACAACTCTCAGACACATCACCTCACGTCTGGCAGGACACAGCTGTCAACTTCCTGTATAAGCTCCTTTTCCCCAGGTCATGTTGAAATATTGTAAGGAAAGCTGTACATGTGTAACTTGGACTTTGTTTTTTTTTTTTCAAGGAGATGCAGGCAAAGCTCGCAGCACAGAAACTAGCTGAGAGACTGAATATTAAAATGCAGAGCTACAATCCAGAAGGGGAGTCTTCAGGGAGATACCGAGAAGTGACGGATGAAGATGATGCCCAATCCTCGGATGAATTCTGAACATGAGCACCGGGCGATCTCTGAACCTGACTGTTGAGCCGTCATTGCCTCATAGCAAACTTCCTAACAAGTATCAAGATCAGTGTCAGACCTTGTTGAGGGACAACAGTTTTTAAAGTTACACAAAGGTAGTTACAGATAAGAACCCATCTTGTCTTTCCGAAGATGATCTTCATGTGCTTGAACAGTTTCATATTTGACATTGTGTTTGACCGTATTGTATTACAGTTTTGCAGTATGTTGTGCATTGGTCTGATATTTTAGTGTGAGTAGAGCACACTTTTCTTTAAGATAGCTGCTTTTTCCTTATTCTTACTCTTATCAAATAGCATTGCTTATATCCCTTCTGGTGAAATACTTAGTTTTCCCAGGCACCTAAAATCAGTTAGGAAGACCTGGTTCCCTTTCTGGAGAAATGAAGGGAGCAATCATGAGAATGGTACGCATGCTTGCATGGAGTTCTGGAGATGCTGGTGTGAAATACTGTGGAAGACACTCAGATTTTACAACAACGTTTATTTGCTGCTCCTGTCTTCTTTTGGGGTGACCGCTATCTTCCTGTGATGAAGATGGAGCACCTTGATGAGGTGCTGGATGGGGAGGGTCTTCTGAGCTGGTGTGGGGAGCTGCTCTTGGCTTCCTTCGGCTCATTGCTGTCTTTGATGATAGGTCCATGTACAGGGTGCTCATGTTTGGTCAGGAAACTGGTGTTTTTCTGAGAGTTGCGGTTGAATTGTCGTATATTGCTTTTTTCCTTTTTAAACCCAAAGAGGTGTTTATAGGCTGCAGAACCCTCAGTCTCATGTATGTATACATTTGTGTTGTTTAGAATGATCATATGATCATCTCCAGCAAAGATAACAATATGTTATCAAAAAACCTTTGTCTATTATGTGGAACCTGTAAAGGAGAAATAAAATACCAATCAGAGCAACTTCACATGGTAATGGTTTGTGGTACTTGTTTGAAGTTTACCTCTTTAAAAGCTGTGTTTGCACATGAAAATGGACTGAAAACATTTAGGTCAGATACACGTGTGAAGGTTCCATAGTGGATGCTTCTAGCTGAAATAAGTACTTTCCATATCTCTCCCACTAAGAAAAGGCTGCAGTAAGAACTAGACAGAATCTGTGGTTTTAAAACTACTAATAGATGGTTCGACGTTCTTTATAGAGTAAACTAGCGTTTCTGGGTGGTTGGTAAAGGAGAGCTCATGCACAGGCAAGAAAGTTGCCGAGTCCATCCCTGTGAGCTGACATTCATTCCATCTGCTAATACTTGAGTGTTCATTCTTTGACTTCCTTTTCTACACGGTCGTTTTATGCATATTCTCAGTGTGTTTTGCTTTGCTAACATTTTCCTGTATTAAATGTTTCAAATCTCAGCCACAAAATGCTTTTCATGGCTGTTCCATAGCTTTTTAAACAGAAGGTCCTCACATCTTGCTTATTCCCAGACCTTTTCTAGAAATGAACTTGTTTTGTTTCCCATGATGCTGGGGTTGAGCCTAGGGCCCAGTACAGGCTGAGCCTGTGCTCTTCCACTGATGTGCATCACCGGCCTCAGCTGACTTCAGTTTTAAAATATTTATTATGTATAGTGTTCTGTTGGCACGTGTGCCTGCATGTCAGAAGAAGGCACAGTATCTTAATATAGATAGTTGTGAGCCACCATGTGGGTGCTGTGAATTGAACTCAGGACCTCTGGAAGAGTAGCCAGTGCTCTTACCTCTGAGCCCCCAACTTCATTTTTGAGACAAGGTCTCCCCAAGTTACCCGGGTTGAGCTTTTCTCCTGTTTCCGCCTCTGGGGAAGTTGGGGTGACAGACAGGTCTGCACCCTCAGACACGGCTTAGAAGTGAAGCTTCTAAGTGAGAATGCAGGTCAGTTTTTGAGGATCTTGGTGTGTGTTACTCCAGAGATTATAGTCTTACTAGAAATAAGCATAATTTAAAGTTAATACTTAAAAGAGATTTGTAAATTGAATACTGAAAAGAGCTACATCTAAAATGCATGTTTCTGAATGAAGTGGAATTTTTTAATGTTACTGGCAAGTGACTGTTCCTCTTTGAAGAACTTGTTCTGAGAATGGCTTTATCCATATGTTTTTGCAGTCTTTTGGAGAGTTTGCCCCTTTTCCTTGGCTTCTCAGTTCTGATGAATAAGAATATCCAACTTTTCACCCTTTGTCATGCAATTATTTTTTAGTCGACCATTTGCCTTTTAATATAGTTTATGATGTTTATCTTGGTTTTATCCAGGAGTCTGCCTTTGCTTGTATGCTTCAAAGAACTTTTTGGTTTTTTGTCATCCCCCGCTCCCATTGTGCCCATTGTGGTGTCCTCACCCTTCTCCCACGTCCCTCCCATCTCCTGTATGTTATGTGTTATGCTCATGTCGTTGTCCTCCTCCCCCCACTATGTAGCTCTTAATGTCCTGGAACTCACTACATAGACCAGGCTGGCCTCGAACTCGAGACAGTTGGGGGTGTTGGGAATAGAACTGGCATCCTTTTCAAGAGCAGTATGGGGTCTTAACTGCTGAGCCATCTCTCCAGTCCCTTTATTCATTTTTTATAGTTAACCTTTCACTGGGAAGGAATTTTAGTTTTTGTTTCCATATATCAACTCATTTAGTCTGTACAACCTTGGGGTGAAAGCAATGTTGACTCCATATTAGATTTCATCTACCTGTGGGTATTTATAGAATGTAATCCAGGAGTAGAGTTGTTGGGTTATAATGTCTGCCTGCCTTTAACATTTGGAGCCTGTCCTGGAACTAGCACTTGTAGACCAGACTGGCCTTGAACTCACAGAGATCCGCCTGCCTCTGCCTCCCGAATGCTGGGATTAAAGGCGTGTGCTGCCGCCTGGCTTGCCTCTAACATTTTATATTCTCATCACCTCTTGATGGTATGAGAATTCCCTTCCATTTGGCCTTGCTGTAGGTTATTTAAGTATTCCTTGTGGCTGTGTTTGTTACTTTTCTACTGTGGCGATAGAAAACTGACAAAAAGCACCTTTGGGAGAAAGGGTTTACTTGGTTTAGTTCCAGAGAGGTTGAATTTCATATGGGGACAGTGGCCCTGGCAGCAGGAATGTGAGGCCGCTCAATCACATGTTATGTGCAAGAAGTGGAGTCACCCCCTTGACATATTTCCCTCCAGCAAGGCTCCATCTCCTATAGGTTCTACCTTCCCAAACTGTGCTCTGGCCTGGGATCAAGTGTTCAAACACATGGACTGTGGGGGGCATTTCATATCGATACACTGGTTTTATTTTGCATTCCCCTAATTAGGAATGACATTGAGGTGTCATCACACATTTAACTCTTTTCAGAAGAGCCTTTTGGATACTGTCCATTTGCATATTGTCCACTTTGTTTATTGTGCTTTATTCGCTCTCTGCTTCCTTACTGGTACATACACAGATGCATGGATTTAATTTTTGGTACTCAATCAAAGAACTTTGTTTAGTTGTATTTGCTATATATATCCTCTGCATTTTTTGGTATTTCATCCTTTTTATGGTGTATTGATAAAAAGTAATCTAATGGCATATCTATCTAAATTTTTTGTTTAGTGGAGGTTTTAAAGTTTTTATTTTTAGTGTGTATGGTTTTTTAAAAAGATTCTTTTCCTGTCCTGAACTTACCAATTTAAAGGTTTTTTTTTTTAACAATTTATTTTTTTATCTTGTGCATGCATTGTCCACAGAAGTCAGAAGAGGGCATTGGTTCCTTTAGTTATATGTCTGTTTCTGTGATAAAACACCATGACCAGGGTAGCCTAAAGAAGAATTTATTTAGGGTTATGATTTTAGATAAGAATCCATCGTGGTGGGGGCATGGCAGCAAGTGGCAGGCACAGTGACTAGAGTCCTTAACTGCAGGCATGAAACAGGGAAGTGGACATGGGATGCAATTATGAACACTCAAGCCTGTTCTAGTGACATTTCATCCAGCAATACCGTACTTAAACCTCCCCAAATACTGCCACCAACTGGGGAGCAAGCATTCAAATATCTGAGTTTATGGGGTACCTATTTACTCAAACTACTGCATTCCACATGTTGGGCCACATGGTACCAACAACTGTCTTTAGTTCCAGAGGAGTTAAGTGCATGCATGTGCATGTGCTTGTGAGTATGCGTGTACATGTGTGTGATGTCCTCATGAGGGTGTCAATCCCTCCTTTATGACACTACCTTATTCCTTTGAAATATGGTCTCTCCCTGGATTCGATCCAGAGTTCATGTTTTTCTGCAAGGCTGACATTCAGTAGGCCCTTCCTGTGTCTGGGCTCTTCAGTGCTGAAATTACAAGCATGCATGAGACTACAGCCAGTGTTCTGTGGTACTGGAATCTGAAGTCTGATTCTTATACTTGTACATTGTGCACTCTAACCATGGGGCCATCTCTCCAACAAAATCTTTCTGATTAGAGAATGCTTTATACTTTTGCCTTTTGCATTAGGTCTTTATGTCACCTGGAATATAGTAATTATTGTGTGAGGGGGAAGGTGGGGCTTAGGTAGCCACTTTTCCTAGCATTGTGGAATGCAAATACAGCCCTCACCTACTCCCCTGCACATTTGTATGTGTGACACTTTATACATTTTCTCTTCAGTCTCGTTAATTTATTTGTGTTTGCCTTAATTTCTGGAACAAGGCCTCCTTGTTGATTAGCTTTTAAAAAAGCTTTATGTATATGAGTATTTTGCCTGAATATGTTTATATGTCTCATGTATATGCCTGGTGCTTGAGGAGGCCAAAGAGGGCATCAGACCCTTTAGAACTGGGGTAAGAACTATTGTAAGCTGCCATATGGGCTGGGAATTGAACCGGGACCATCTGTAAGAGCAGCCAGTGCTCTTAACCTCTCCAGTCCCTCTTTGTTAGTTTTAAACGGATCTTTCCATTTTCATAAACATGTAGAATTTTAGGAATTGATTTGTCATGTTCCACAAACAATTACTTAGGAATACAAGCTTATTTAAAACTCACTTAAAACGTTTGTACCCCTAGCATTCTGCTGTGAAACTTAGGAGATGGGGGTTGGCAGCACCTTTTCTCCTGAAGTCTGCTGTCGTTTTCATGAGGATGCCTCCTGTTTTCTGTAATCTAGATAGAAATTGCAGAAGGCTGCATTTGTGTTAGTATCTAGTGTTTAGTGGTTTTGGTTAAGAAGAGGTAACAGTGAAACTATTTTAAAAAGTCAGAGACTTAAAACTGAAAACTGGGCCGAGTCTGCAGCAGTCTACAGCAGTCTACATTTTTAAGTGATTACGTCTAGAAAAGGAGGTAAATACTAACGTTTGGGCTTAATCTGAGCCATAGGAGGCACAAGACTAATCTCTTCATATAACAGTTGTCCATAAATACTAATTTTCCATTTTCACAGACCTGTCTGTCATCTGCACTGCATTCCCAGGGCAGCCGGGGTGATGGCGGCAAGCCGAGGTGGAAGCAGATGGTAGCTGCTAGGGTAGCTCTCCTTCCTGTAAGGGGTGGTGAGGTGATTTGCTCAGGGCCACTCAGAGGCCACCAGGAAAGGAACCAGCACTCATGAATTTGGGGACCTGGGCTGCGTGGTGTTGGAGGTGAATACCACATGTCAAGGCTGCAGTGGGCTTTTGAAAGTGAATCCTTGGCAAGGTCTTCAGATAACCTGGGGTTATTTGTCTTGTCTGTGACATTACAAACTTCATTCTGGGATTTTTTTCTGTTTAGAATGGTTTCTTGTGTGACACACACATATGCACACACATGCCAGAGGTTGATGTTGAACATCTTAATTACTTTCCACCTTCATTTTTGAGACCATGTTTAGAGCATCCCCTTTAGGCTAGATTAGCATTGAGAATGGCATGAGCATCATAGACTGCTCAGACAACCAGGTGGACCTGACAATTGTATTCTCTGTGGGCACAGTTAGTAATATTACAAGAGATGAGGTTGTTAGAAAATGGAAAAAGATTTGTCTTTATATGGGAAGAGTAGAGTGTCTGAGCTCAATAAAAGGATTATATTTCTAGCTTTTTATGGGACGCATGAAAAAATCATTTTTTAAAGCACGGCATGTCTCATTATTGACCAGCTGCCTGACAGCAGGGAGAAACTTAAAGCTATTATTTTAATTTCTGGCTAAAGTGTGGAAGCTTTGATATTGGACTGATGAAATAAAGCTTGCACTGGATAATACTGAACTGGAGCCAGACCACAAATCAGACCTGATTCTGAAAGCACAGCACAAAAGCCTGGACAATTAACCATGATCTATTACTTCCCAGATGACTTTAGAAAAATGGAATTTAAAAAAAAAGGCAAATGAGAGTGAGCCACTGGAAATAGCATTGGGTTATTAGGTTCAGGATTTAAATACCACTATTTCCTTTTATTCCAATGGGAAGTTGTGGGCTCTCCCAACTATAAAGTCTGTAAGATGAGGTCAGCAGATAATGGGGTATGTTTGGGGAGAACATAGCTTCAAATGTCTTCATGGACCACTTTGAAGGCAGAAAAGTGATGAAAGCCTTACTGTATCGATGGTAACAATTATGACTGAAACATGTTAGATGGTACCTTATGCCGCATGAAGCAAAATCTTAAATGACCACTGCACGAAATTTTAAATG
>LOJH01053464.1:0-12186 GCA_001685095.1 Ellobius talpinus
TCAAAAGGCCAAGGCAGTTTCTTTGTTAACCAATGAAAGTAACACATAAACAGATGACCCTCCTCCATCAGAACTGAATGGTGAAAAATATTAATTCTTCCCTCTAAAATAAAACACAAGGAGGAAATGTTACTGTTATTTAGTAAAAAAAATCAAGCTGTAGCTCCTAGCCAGTGCAGTAAGGCAACATAGAGAAATAAGAGCCATAAATATTGAAAAAGAAGAAGTAAGCCTATCTGTGTAAATGGCAGAAAAAAGCTTCTAGAAGTGATATGTGAACTGTGTAAAGTACTAAAATTACTGTGTGTCAATAAAATAACAATGAACAACTGGATATACAAAAATTAATAACATTTATTGTAATACCCTACTAGCAAATAAGAAACACATTAGTATAAATTTAATATTACATGTGTTTGAATCGTGTACTGACAAACAAGAAATCAAATTGTAACTAAATATATTAATGAATTAAGAGACATAATAATGCTAACATATGAATTCCCTTAAGCTGATCTATTGGTTCAGTATAATCACAAACACATCACAGCAGGATTCCAAACTAATTCCAAAATGCATGTGGAAAGGTATAAGATATAGAATAGTCCATTTTAGGCATAATTAATATAAAAAAGCACAGGTAATAAGAGGGGAAATATAAATAGACTTTAACAAAATTAAAACTCCTGCTCTGTGAAACATATTCAAATGTCAATTAAAATATAAAATATCTCTCCTTCCCTTTCCTCCCACCAACCTGTTCCACATGTCTTCCCTGCAACCAAGGCCCTCCCCTCTGCAAGCCCAGTACCTTACTCCCTCTCAAGTTCTTTTATTTGTTTTTTAAATTTTAAATTGAAAGATTTTTTTCATACAATATATTTTGATTTTTGTTTTCTATTCTCTAACTCCTCCAAAATCTTTCCTACCTCCCATCCTATCCAAATCCACTTCCATTCTTTCTCTCATTCATGAAAAAACAATCATCTAAAAATAACTGTAGAATAAAATAGTATTTAAAGTACTAATTTAAAAAACATTATCAGATAGAAAGTCAGCCTTTAAGACAATAAAGCATACATAATTCAGTATATGTAATGAGCACTGAAAACTCAATGATGATTTAAAAAATAGCTAAAATATTTGAACAAGATACACACACAAAATGCGCAGATGGCAAATGAGTATATGAGTAATGTTCAGCATTATTAGCCACGAGAAAAACGAAAAGTAATGTAACTATAAAAATGTACAAATGACACACCTATTGACCACATTTTCAGTGATCTTGACAGCAACAAGTACATATGAAGAAATGAAGTAATGTTACCTTTCATTGGCTATTGTGTTTGAAAGCAGATGTCTTAGAGTTTAACACACACTTAAGCATATGACCCAGCAATCCCACTCCTAGATATTTATGCAAAAGTGGTGAACACTTATTTGTACACATAAAATTATATACAAATTTTCTTAGCCACTTTGTACATAACTACCCAAACCTTGGAAGAACCTACATGTTCATCAATAAAGTAATGTTTTAAGGGAGGTGTATTCACACAATCAAATAAAACTCTGAAAGAAAATACAGCAAACTATTGAACACCCTAATTAATATGAAATAAAACATGCTGAATGAAAAGAGCAAAGCTCAGGAGAGCATACTGTATGATACAATATATGTGGGATTGTTTACATGTCAAAATTATCTGAACAGATTAGTGGGTGACACAAACTGAGGTCACTGAAGGCATTGATGACAAAGAGGCAGCAAAAAAACAGTGTTTGTGGGAACTTGTAATATTTTAAGTCTTGACTTAAATGATAGATTTATGACTACATGAATTTGCCTTACTAATACAATATTTGCAAAAGACTTAGTTTTACTGCTTGAGGTTTAAAACTGTATGATAATAATGATGTATAAAGAGGACAATGAATGCAGACATTTGTCGAAGATGTATGTGCTTTTTATTAGACTCAACTCTCCATTTTGTAAACAAAAGCACCAATGGCTGAGGTAAAATTCAAAATTTTAATATTGGGAAAGTATCATATGTGAATTAGGGATGAATTTGTGTACCTGATCCCATTTGTAAAATGAAAGTTTCAAAGAATGAGTAGTTGTGAGTGAATTTTCAAATAGCTTAAGTAGTGAGGACCCTGGTCTAAATTTAAGTGTGGCATCAGATATATAAGTACACTGTCATATCAGAGTTTATCTGAAATATTTCCACAAGAATATATATCCTTGGCTATTGGGTATATCTAAAGAAGCAGTCATTTCTAGAAGCTGTATGCTTTAAGTACTCCTAAAGCAACAAATTTAAAATATTTAACCATTGCTCTGGTTACTTGAGTATGAAATACTGAGCATAATTTATCTTTTTATTAACACATTAAAACAATGAATCTTAAACCCAAAAAGGACATGAGAAATTCAATCCCTGAATTTAATATTTTAAGGCCTTATTTATGATAACAGTATAAATATTACATTGTTGAGAATTTGGGAAAAGTGTACTCAAATTTCTGTTTGTAGGGACTGAGATTAATTAGTAGGCAGGTCAAATTTTGCAATCCAGGATTTTACACACCAGGAATAGTATGCTCAAGGAAATTAAGTTTTTTATTGAGTAGTAAGCATTTCAGCTTAGGTAGCATTAAGGCTGTCTTATTTCTATGGTCTTGTGAATGCTGGTTGTGTGGGAGATGCATAGAGTATTGTGATATGGCTAAATGACTTGTGGTTTCACTGATTAGTCATCCAATTCAGACCATATTTCCATGCTAAGCCAATGTCGATGATTCCATGGAACCAATAGCATGCTGTTTTGTTTTTTACATAAAGTGATTATTTTTAAAAAGATTTTTCTAATTATTATTGCTTTGTAAATGGTTAGAAAATTTGGTTGTGTGTTCATTTAACATAAACAAACATAGCTAGGATGGGTAGATCTAATGACATCTTGTTCTGAATGCTTGTCAAGTTGTTACAGTAAAAATAGCTCATTTGAGCAGCATCTTTTTTGCTACTAGTGATGAATTTAAGAGAAAGACTAAACATTTCTTAGCATTTCCTGTTACCAGTATTATAGATGTGTTTGGTGCTCAGCTCCTTACATTTGAATATTGATTATCAGTGGAAAAGTCCTGTTGTTCTTTATAAGGGTCTTATTGTATTTGGGTAAGTGTAATGATTGCAGCTAGCAATAGGAATATAGTCCATCCTATATTTAGAGGGAGGTATCCTCACACTTGCTATCACCTGATTCCTGCGGTATAGGCTTTTTGCTGTAGGTACAACTGCACAGGAAAAAAGAGTGATCATCCTAGTTATGCATTCATAATTTGCAGTTCTCAACCCTCAGAATCCATCCCATGATACCTGGCTTCTATGTCTGATGAGATATTTCAGGTATTTGATTTCCATCGTATGGATCTTCTTCTGCTTTTGGTTGAACCATTTAGGTAAACTCAGAGTTGGAAGCCATAATAGTCAAAATTGTTTGGATGGACATTGTCCCTCCCTATTGTTGCAATCATCCTTGAGTGTTTGATCAAGTTGACTTCTACATTACTGAACATCCTTCAGAGCTCTCCTGCAGAAAGCTAATGGAGGTCTTGAATGTTCATGAAAGAAACTCTACTCTCATCTCTCTTGTGGCCTCTCTTACATATAATTTTCTCTAATCCAATCTCTTAAGTTAGAGATGGACTTGTGTGAGCAAGGAAGAAAGTAAAAACAAAATAGCAATAACATACATAGTAGTATAGGGTTATACTTTATAATTCATTAATTTTTGTTGGATAGATTTACTATTATATGTACTCCGAGTAGGGTAAAATAATTTGTATTTACATATTAATGAACTTGATTATTTCAATACACTCTATACTAGGAAGAATGTTTAGTTTGACTGAAGTTGTTTTGTTGTGGCAGTTTTCCTAATTCTAAAGAACCCTTTCCTCAGAAAGTCTTTCTGTGAGACAGATTTTTAAATAAAAACCTGAAACTCACTTAATCAGATTACAAATGTTCTTTATAAAAATACACTACTGTAATTCATCCTTTCAAAAATAGTTTGACTTACCATTTACTTGTGAAATACACAGTGTTCTTAGTCCTTCATATTAAACATCTCATCTATTGGCAGCAAAACTAAACTTACTTTGTCTAATTACTATGGTATCAGTTTAATTGAACAAGACAAAGTTTCCACATTGTTTTAGTAAGTTATACTGATTTTGAATATTCATTTAGATACTATAGTTATTAAAATAATAATTTTGGTTAGTATTACATATAGCAATGGAACATTCATGGTTATTAACCTCCTCTATTTTTTCTAATCTTTACTGAAATGTTTTGTTGAGCTGAAGGTGTTTATGAATCCATATAATTCTAGAATTTGATTGAAGCAGGAAGATGAGGAATTAGAGGCCAACCTGAGCTACATGAGATCCTATCTCAAGAGCAAAAACAAACAAACAAACAAAATTAAACAGAGGTTTTGTTTTAATATATACCGAAACTCCTTTTATCTCAGAAAAAAAAAGAGTAGAGTCCCCTTGTTTGCAAGCATGATTTCTGACTGTTAAGACATATGCCAGATGCTTTTTTTGACGAAGAACAGTGAGTGTCCCTGTTGATAATTGACTGTGTATGGCTAACACCATCTCTGGCTTTACTAGCCATAAATATTTATTTCAGCGAAAACCGTTTTTTTCCCCATGAACTGACACTAACCAGATAAAAGCATGCCTCTTTTTGTGCTTTTTTTCATTTTCTGTATTTCTGAATTTGAAGTTTGTGCTTTTCTAAGCAAATTAAATGTATATTTTTGTTTTCAGGGAGAAGCTGTCTCCCTCTAGGACACAAATTACTGCCCATTCCTGATGATTAATTTACTTAAATAAGTTGTTCAGCTCAGAAGCACTGAAATTGCATCAAGAAAACAAGTGTTCAAATTCTACACCTACCAAATTTTTATTCCAATTTTCAGAGTATCTTCTTTTATTTTTAGATGAATCTACGTTCTGTATTTACTGTAGAACAACAAAGGATTTTACAGCGTTATTATGAAAATGGAATGACAAATCAAAGTAAAAATTGCTTTCAGCTCATATTACAGTGTGCACAGGAGACTAAGCTGGACTTCAGTGTAGTCAGGGTAAGTATTGAGGTCTTGCACTTGAATTTATAGCTTTTTATTACAAATGATATCTGCTTAATATAAGAAAAGGTATTCAGGGTATGAAGTTCTAACTTTATACACAGCTTCATTTCCCTGGTGTAAGAATACTATTTTGATAAATAGAGATACCACACAGTCATACTTGTTTTCGTAAATACCTTGAGAACACTAAAACCCTTGCAGTGTGGACATACCTCTTACATTATCTTCAAGCCAATAAATACTGGTAGCATTAATTTTGGGTTGTTGGTTATATGCTTTTTTCAAATGTTCATTTAATCTACATAGAGCCTCCATATTGATGGTTAAGCAGAATTTTCGAGGCAATTCCATGTTCCTCACTTTGTTGTTGTATTTAGAATTTTTACTCAGACATTTAGGATTTGAGCATTTTTTTCTCTTTTCTGGAAAGTACAATAGTTTTTACAGATACCTATTTCTTTCTAAGTAAAATGTAAATATTTAATGGTTGGTGAGTGAGAGACAGGGAATCCCAAGGGAAGAAAACATTCTTATTCTGTTGTTTAAAAAAAATCAGAGCTGCTACATGCTACTGAACAGCAATGAGGTGATAGCAAGTGATACATCTAACAGAACTAAGGACCGATTTTATTTAATGCCTTGGTCCTTTCATGTTTATCTATACATTCTACAAATCCTTTTGGTGTGGATCCTTAGTGATTCAAAGTTTCACAACTTTCCCATCCATGGCAGTCACGCGGCTAATTTGGGGTGGGGGAGGAATGATATATCTTTTTCCAGTTTATTTTGCCGTACCTTCAAAGACCCCAGGGAAAAGATCTGTAGATGGAACTGTTTCAAAAGTTCTTCTTAAGAACTAAAGTTATATTCACGTTCAAATAGGAAGTTGTGCCATTTATTATAGGGAGAAGTATTCTTATTGTTTGAGATCAGCTATAACATTCACATTTCTCTAAAAAACAGAAACATCTTTTATTGATAGCTCTAAATGCACCTTTAAATTAACCACTGAATCTCAAAGAAAAATATTTAATAGCTTTATTAAAATAATAAGATATTTCAAGTTGTTGAGATTGCACTTTATACAATGACTTTTTCCCAACTGCAATTTCTTTGGACTTTTCTTCCATTTTGTCTTAACATTACTTTAAACTTAATTGTCTTCCCAGGCAGCAATGATGTGGCTCATCCCTCAGAGTTCATAGTTGTCATTGCACTCTTTCCCTTATAACTAATTTTATTGCTTTTTATTATAGAGATTATAGAAATATAGATATTTATATTTATTCTGAGTATGAAGTGAAAATGTAAAATAGTGAGAGTAGTAGATTTCAATTTTTAGAATGTAGGGTTGTGAGTCTAACATTGCGTAAGGTAAAAGGAATTGTGTAAAGCAGTCCTCTTCATTCCAGGAAAGCATCAGTGGTATAAAAATGCATTGTTTTGAAACTAAATCCCAACATAATTTTCATTATTTTTCCATTCAAACAAAAGCTCAGCAAGGTAGTTTGTAGATTTGTAAATCTATGATCTCCCCATCTTTTGCTGTTATATGTCCAACTTGAAAGAGATCTTCATTATTTTTAATATAAAGTTATTGTTTTTCCTCAGAAGAACTTAAACCCATTATATTACATATTTACTCTAAATGTAAAGTGAATTTAAAACATTAAATAAAACATCCAAACAAGAACAATCAAAATGAAGCAAACAGACAAGAAACCAAACATTGAGATATAGAAAAAGGTAAAGAAATGTGAAACATGGAGATATGAAAACACTATAAGTTCTATAAAAAACCCATTCTTTTGCATGCTAATCTCCCCCACAAAAAAGAATAAAAATATTCTGACATTAAGTAATTATAGTGATTATAGACTGCTGATGGTATTAAAAAAACACTGTATGGAAAGAAGAAATTTAGAGACAGGTAATTTTTAAGATAGAGATGAAAGATAATTTTATGACCTCCAAATGTTGGCAACTCAAATCCATTTCATTTTTCCCCATATATAGTCTGTTTGCTAGATCATCACCTTAAATTTTCATTATACCGGTTTTATATGGCATACTTTTTCTTTTTCATGAATTAGGCATTTGCAAAAGGTGGACGCTTATATCTGATAGGCATAAATTTTAGATCCTACACCTGAGCAGTTTAGGGTAATGTTTAATTATTGTAATCCATGAACAATGAGTTTTATTTTCAGCATTTTAAGTACAAGTATTTCTTAAGTATGTAATTTTTACTTTTTTAATTAGAGAACTTGGAAAATAATTGAACTCTTAGTTTTTGATTGGCGTTCATGATTTCTTCTTCTTCTTCTTCCTCTTCCTCTTCCTCTTCCTCTTCCTCTTCTTCTATATTTGTCTTTCAAGACAAGGTTTCTCTGCAGCTTTGGAGGCTGTACTGGAACTAGCTCTTGTAGACCAGGCTGGCCTCAAACTCCCAAAGATCCGCCTGCCTCTGCCTCCAAAGTGTTGGTATTAAAGGCGTGCACCATAGGATATGTCAATTATGCTTAAAGAATTTCATTACATTGTTTTGGGTCTCTCTCTCTCCCTCTCTCTTCTGGATCAGGAGTGTTGTAATTTTTGAAAATATTATGTGGCTTTTTCAATGGGCTGTTGAGCTAGGGGAGCATAATTTTAGCATAGGGGAGGCAGAGGCTGGAGGGTCCTTATAAATTCATAGCCAGACGATCTACATAGCCAAACCCTGTCTCAAAAAAGAGGTTGCACAAAAGTGTTAGCTTCAAAGATTTAAGAAAACAGATATTGCCATACAAAAGCAATAAAACAAACCACAAGGTTCTACATAATATAAAATCCACTTTTGCAGGAAAATACCATCCACAAAACTAAACAAGTCTTTAAAGTTGTGTGGATAATTTAAGTGTTTATAAGCCAAAGAACAATAATTTGATTATATCAGTAAAATGATTGATAAAAATATCAAGATATAGATTTTTTATTGAAGTTATAATATATTTACATTTCTTCCTTCTTTTACTCCCTCTAAGCCTTCTCATACATCACTTCCCATTATCCCTCAAATTCACAGCCTCTTTTTTCACTAATATTTACTGCACACATATATGCATATGTATAGACATATATTCCTGAGAAATAACCTGTTCAATCTATATGTTACTTGTATGTATGTTTTCAGGGCTGACCATTTGGCACTGGACCAACAGTTGGTGTGTTCTTCCCTGGGGAAGACTATTTCTCCCACTTTCAGATTTCCTCAGCTGCCTAAAATTCTTTGTATAGGTTGAGGCCTCATATTTTAAAATAAGCACTCTATAATCAGGTGTCCTAGGGGCACACCTGTAGTCGGAGCACTGGCGAGAAAAAGGCTGTGGAGAATCAGGAGTCCAAGTTCATGTTTGGCCTCATAGCATGCTGGTGCCATCCTGACCTTCATGAGCCCCTGTCAGAGAAACACAAGCATTAAGTGTGCAATGAGAATGCTTCAGGACTTAAACTTTATTGCTGATATTAGGTGAAAATTTTTTCTTTTGAGTTTATAATCCTCCCCCAAAATGTATCCCAAATTATTTATTTCAGTCAATTGTGAAACAGTTTTGCTGTCTCTATTATACGGGTTTTATTTTAAAGCACCCATTCAAGCAGCAAAGTATGATTAGGCACACCTGTGATAATAGTGCTAGGGAGGTGGAAACAGGGTGTTTAGAAATTTGTGCTCATCCTGTAGTACATAGTATGCAGTGGAATATAGTTTAAGATGTGTTCCTTTCATTTATGCTGTGGAATATTTGTTTAATGATGCAAAGATGTGTTGCATTCTTTTATGTTGCAGTTGTTTAACTCTGTAAAGCTGTGGTACTTTGCCTGTCAAAACATCTGATTGGTCTAATAAAGATCTGAATGGCCAATAGCTAGGCAGAAGAGAGGCTAGTCGGGGCTGGGAACCAGAGAGAATAAATGGGAGGAGAAAGAAGGACGAGAGAGAAGCAAGAAAAGCAGGAGAGGAGGACGCCAAGGGCCAGCCACCCAGCTAAACAGCCAACTAATGAGTAAGAAGGGAAGACAGACATATAGAATAGAGAAAGATAAAAGCCCAGAGGCAACAGGTAGATGGATAATTTAAGAAAAGCTGGCTAGAAACAAGCCATGCTAAGGCTGGGTATTCATAAGTAAGAAAAAGTCTCCATGTGTATTTATTTGGGAGCTGGTTGGTGGGCCCCCACAGAGTAAAAAAACTAAATAAAAACTATATTAGTAAGTTCAAGGATAGTCTGACTATATGATACCCTTTCTCAAAAGAAAAAGAAATCATACATCTAAATTAAAAAGAAACTAATAAAAATTAGTAATTCTATATGTAATTTAAATTATCTTGGATGCATAAGTACAATTAATTTACTGGTACTTTTAAAAATTGTGCTGAAGATATAGTTCAGTTGATAGACTACTTGCCTGACGTGTACAAAACCCTGGGTTCTATTCTCAGCACCGCATAAATTTTGTTGGGTGGTACACACCTGTAAGGAAGTAAGGGCAGCTGGGGATTTGTAGCAAATACATAAAACTTTAATATTATCCTTTGCTACATAGTCTAGCTTGGGCTAGAGGCTCTGAATAAAGGAAATTTACAACTATGTAAGCTTACAGAGAAAAAACATATGTCCAAGATTAACAAAGCAATTGCCTTGTACACGGAGTCAACATGACATGTGAGATATTTGTATTTTATTTAGTAGCCATATAAGTAAACACATGTACATACCCCAGATGGTTTTCTATTTTAATAGTGATCAATTTAAATTAAATCTAAACTTCGATACTGGTTTGCTTTTAACTATTCTTCTAACTGCCTACTACATGCCACTTCAGTCTTATATTTATTAATGCTTTAAAACTATAAGGATAATTAAAGGTTCTATTCTCAGGAAACAATATGTGATCACTGTTTTACACATGTAGAAATACTAGAAAATCCATTTAAATGTATGATTTGTTGTAACAGTTCAAAAATATTTTATAATCTCCCTGTTTTACAAGTCAAGGCAGAGCTACTATACTGTGGTCCTGAATTCTATTACTACTCAAACTGAGATTAGATTAACATTAGATGTGAACGTTTCTCTGTCAGGACTTCCAAACCTCCAGAAATTTTACTGACACTAAATTCTTATTTTCCATATGTAATTGGGGAATCTGGACCACTAATTCTATGTTAACTTTACTCAGAACTATAGTTATTTAAAGGTATCATTCATGTTTTCAGTCTTCCCATTGACACAAAAGCAGTTATCAAGACTACCATACCTCCCCTAGACTCTATTCCTTAACTCAAGGTCAATATTCTTCAGCTTCATATCCTCCTCCTACCAGTCTGCTGGTATTTTTTCTTTTCTACTTATTTTTCTGTATTTCACACTACCCTGAACCATAAATTATTTTAATGATTTGAAAATGAATAAAAAGAACTGTAAATATAAACTCCCCCTGCCACTAAATGGGTTTTGAGGAACAAGAATATAAAATGGAATCCAGGGAGTTGGAAATCTTAACTTGTATACTTCCCTTTCCTTGTCCATGCTCATATATACAATGTTCGTAGTTGCTCAAAGACTGAGCCTGCATCCTTTCTCCCTCCTTTTTTAATGAGCAATGTTTAGTGAATAATTTTAAGTATTATCAGGGAACCCTATAAGAAATTCTATTACTCCCAATTCCATTTCTATGATTTTGTTTTTTATTTGTAGGAAAGTATGATACTGTATTTGTTCAAAGTATGTGTAAAATTAGAGAAAGTAGGCTACAAGTTTAGTAGTCACTATATTAATGGGCTAAATTAATCTGTGAAGACTGTGTTTCAGACAAATGAGGTTTCTGGGTAACTAGATAGCTGAATTTCATATGTATATGATATTTTGCTGAATTTTAATTTTGATGTATACATAATATATAAAACTATATTTACTATTATGTATAATATGCAGTTATATATGTAAATGACAAAATTATATAAGCATGACATATTATGAAAGATGCCTCTAGATATACTAGTTCCTAGAATCAAGCTTACCAATTCATCATGCTTTTCCTCAATATTTTGTAAGCTTAGTTATATATATTTTATAATGTAATTATCCATAATTCTTCTTCTGCATTTTTAAATTAAAAAGCTGGAAACCTTTTAAATGTTTATGAAATTCACCTTTTGGGAAATGGTATTTTTCCAAAGAGTTTTTCCTCCGTTTTCTTCCCTTGTGATATTTGTACTTACACATATTTCAGATCTTGCTTGTAGATCCTACTCCTCCTGTTCTAGGAAGTCAGAGTGAGTTTCAAATTCCCACTATGTCATGTGAAGCAAAGGGGAATATCACAGTTTCTGGAATACTTTCTTTATTAAAAATATAATCATAAAAGTAAGATAATCGATGGATAACTGGTTCAGGAGGTTCTAGTCACTTCATATGAGGTAATGAAAGAAGAATCTATTCGAGAGCAAGCAGATTTTTGCTACTTGCTGACAAGGTATCTTCCCCAAAGTTATTATTATTGAACTTCAGTTTTTTCATCGATATAATTTAATATGTAGCACCTACTAATATAACTAAAATATATAAAGAATAGTAATTGTAGAATCTAGTACATACAATACTAGAGCAAAATTAATGTTGTCTATACATGGTGTAAATACTGCAAATTGGATAATTTTTGAGGTTTTCAGATGCACATCATTAAAAATTTGCAAAAAATAAAACTTACATCATTTATGTGCAAGACTAGTTTATTTAATATTTTAATTTATTCATTTATTTTGTTTAATCCCTGAAAGATTATCATGTTTTAGTAGTTTATCATATGGCATGAATTTTTTAATATAATTTATTTAAATATTAAAAATTTCCACGTCCTCTCCTCCTCCCATTATCCTCTCCCTTCCCCCAATTTCCACTCCCCCTCCCTCTCCATTACAAAGAGCAGTCAGGGTTCCCTGCCCTGTGGGAAGTCCAAGGTCCTC
>LOJH01053465.1:0-12186 GCA_001685095.1 Ellobius talpinus
AACCGTGTGGGAGCCAGGTGGGACAAAAAGCAGGCCCGCTCCCTTATCACAACATTGTGGGTCTAAGAATTTGTTGCATTGGAAAAGAGGTTCTACTTTTGCTTCCACAGAAGATGAGAAACTGTGTATCCTTCCAGGTTAATATGGTTTGATCAATGAAGACCCTCTAAGAGATCTCTGATGGGAGCAATGGCCCAGATGATCCAATATTTCAGAGTTCCTCCATTGCAGTTTCTTCTGAGTTCTACATCTAGAACGGCTTTAAGGCTGCTAGCTGAGATAACCCAGCCTCTAAGTCAAGACTTGACTATAATTCTTAATTTTCTCAGGGTCTTTCAAAGATCACCAACACCAACCAATTAGCACTATGCCCAAATTCCCAACATATTATTTATCATATTTTATTTAAGGGGAGTTGGTTATAATTGTTATAGGCAATAATCAAGCACTTTCTAAAATAAGAAAGGGGGATATTATATAGAAATAGAATACCAGGGTAGCTTATTGAATCTACTTTATTCCAAAAATCTTTTAATCTCAAAATATTTTATATTGGTATGAATTTTAGTTTATTGATATGCATTTAAGGTAAATTTTGTTAGACCTTATGTATATTTTTACTCTTAAAATATTGTGTTTATACAGCACAATTAAAAATATAAGATATAATTAAAAATATGAATTTACAAAAATACAGTTAGTCATCTATGATAGTCAAACTTACAGTCATGTTAGTTAGCTTTTCTAGATATACACAGATATCTTGCAGATAGATAGGTATTCTTCAAACATTTCAAAGACCTACAGAATATGGCATTTAAAATGTTTTAGTAACTTAGACTTTTCATGACAGTGAGACACATCACCAAAGGACTCCAGAAAAGATGATGGGCATCAAAGAAACTTCATATGGAGCTTGTTTTTTTATGACAAAAGCTAGAAATGTGGGCAAAGAAACTGCCCTTGCCATGATTGCTCACAGTTACTGTCCAAACTGGACCAAGAGGACACAAAATGGTGACTGCTGAGCTTTGCCAAAACAAGATAGGTAGGACAGTTCCTCAAAATCTCCTGCTTCACAAGAAAGTCTGTCAGATATTTTACATATGTAGATCAAAGATGGATTCTACAATGTTACAGAAGAAACTTAGGTGACTGGATAGGCAGCCTGCCATTTCTATAATTTCTCACATTTTTTTGGAAGTAGTTTCCCTGCACTTCCTACTTACTCAGGTAATATTATTTTCCTTCTCAGGTCTTAGTTGTAGTTGAAGACTACATTATTATAGTTACAGTTTTTCTTAGTTATGGTAAGAAATAAATTAAATATAAAATTTTAAACTTGCCAAGATAGGCTAGATAATTAAACATTTGCTCTAATTTTGTCAAATATAAATAGACTAGATATTATAACTGCAATTCTTTCTTGATAACTGCTTTGTTATATGTAATTTTGCTGTTATTCCTATAACTTTCCTTTTTCTTTCAACAGAAAGGGAAAATGGGATGGGATGATCTTTCTGTATGCTGTGATTATTATTTAATCATTATTTAATTATAAAAGCTCTTTTACCAATATCCAGTCAGGAAAAAATTAGGCAGAACAATCAAACTGAGAACTCAGATGAAGGGGTAGAGTTGAGAGAGATGCCAGATAACTGAATGAGCAGAACCTGTTGAAAATGAAATAGAAAGACTTGTGCTATACAGCAACACAAAGATAGAAATATGAGTTAATTTAAATGTAATAGTTATCTAGTAATAAGCCTAATATATGGATTGAGCATTAATAATTAATACATGAAGCACAATTAATAAAAACTCAAGAGAGAAATTGGGGGAAAACCTGAAGATCCAAAATGCAAAACAGCCAGCCATTAGCTTTCACTTTGACCTCAGTCCAAATGACAATCCTGTCTTCACGAATCTCAGAATGAGACTGTGTCTAAGAGTTATTTCCTCCTGTTTTGTTAATCCTCTGTAGAACTGGGAATACAGGCATACACCTCTGGGAATAAAGCCATGCATCCCCAGTTTCTATGGCAACCAGTGTTGCCACTGGGTGTTAACACTTACACTGCCTGGTGTAAGGCTGACCAATGGAGCTGTTTTACTCTTTGTTCTTCAGACAAGCTTTATTTATGAAAATAAAAGTGAAATATCCCTACAAATATAAGCCTCTGAGCTCTTATATTTGGAAGCAGCCAAGGAACAGGGTGGCACAGACACCTTTTACAACATCTTGTCAAGAAAAAAAAAATGAATCAATTCCTTGTAGTTTATTTTTTACCTTAAATACATCAAACTATGCCTTGTGGCTCTGAAGAGGTAGCTCAGTGGTTAAGATCAAGTACTTCTGTTTCAGAGGACTCAAGTTTGGTTCCCAGCATCCAGGTCAGGTGGCTCACCACTGCCTGTGATTACAATTCCAAGGTGTGATATCCTCCCCTTGCTTCGGCATATGTAAAATTTTGTACATGTGCACTTACTACCTCTTTAATCCACCATATACACATAAGCTAAAACCTTGAGTGTAATTAACATTGTAGGCATATCTTCATCAGCCTAGATATAGAGGAGAGGGCCTTCATCCTGACTCAAAGCAATGTGCTAGACTTTGTTGACTCCCTATGTTAAGCCTTGCCCTCTCTGAGGAGTGGATGGGTGATGGGTTGGGGGCAAATGTGGAAGGAGAGAGAGGAAAGGAGTGAGTGAAAATTGGGATTAATATATAAAATGGAAAAAGAGTTTTTTGTTTAAATAAATAAATTAATTTTAAAAAAGAATGCATGTCTTGCATATGGTCCCAGCATTGAAAGAGAATCAACACTGGACCCCCAAATATATCATATTTTAAATATATTACTTTTAATCATAATTCAAAATCTTCTGGCTCTGTGAACTTAAGAAGGTACTTCAGTTTACATGGTATTTACATCTTGTCATCTGTACAAATTGCCTTTACATCATGAAACTGAGCTAATGACAAATGGAAGGCTACATGAAATGCTGCTACTGTTATGTCTTTCCAGAATTAGGGCATATGAAATCCCCCAATAATTAAAACTAAATCTACCCAAACCTTTCTATCAAAATGAAAATAAGTCTCCAAAACTAACAAAGGAAATTTGGTACAGAACGAATAATGAACTAAAGATCCATGGAAACCAATCTTGGCTCTAATCCCAATGTTCCTTCATTCTTCCCTCTCCAAAGTCCCTGCTGCATGGGTCTAATTCTGCTTACATAAACATGTCATGTCATGTTGCTACCCTGTCAATGTAATACTAGCTATTTAGAAGCCTCTAAGCACTATGGTAAATAATCATGTGTATTTCCAGTGTAGCATGTGACTACATATTAACCAGTTTCAGATTGGCAAAAAAATGATAATATGTTTTTAAGGAAAAAGAGATTGACCCACAGTGGATTGGGGAATAAAGTAAACTGAAGACAAGAATCCTTTCAGGCCACGATGCATTTCTCCTCAGCTTTGCATTAAAGAGAAAAAAACATAAAAATCTTCTTAATAGTTTCAAAGCTAATTAACTCATTTATTTAAAAGCCCTCTTATTCACATTGCTTTATGCATAATTCTAAAAGTTGAACTGGCAGGATTTCAGGACCTGCATCCTTTAGAATGTGGTTGCTGAAAATAGGTCATGGTACCTGCTGTGCAGACAGAAGAACAGCTCTTACTGGGAAGATTTGACAGCTTCTGCAGCTGTGTTTAAGTGTTTCCACACATGCTGACTTCCAAAACAAAATGAAACAATTTGTTTAATGAAAAACATTGACAGAGATCCCAGAAATTTGTGTTTCTGCTTTTAATATCTTTAAAAATATTTTAAAATGTTTTAAAAATATTTCTAAAAGTGTTTCTTTTGTACACATGATTTGTGTGTGGGCACATATGTGACATGTGTGTGTAGATATCAGAGGACAGCTAAGTAAAGTCAATTCTCTTCCAGCTTTAAGTGGATTCCAAAGTTTAAGCTTGAATATTCAAGAATGTATGTTGAATGCCCTTACTCCAATGAGACGTATTATGTGGCCCTAGTGTTTTTTAATTTGTTAGTGTAGTCCATAAAGTAGCAATACTAAAAATTTATAACATGCCTGTCATTCATTTTGAATTCCATTATGCAAAAATATATAATTGACTCCTGTGTATTCCTTAGAGATTATTATTAAGTAATTATTAAACATGAAATTCTAGAATGGTATACAAAAATAACATTGACTTTAGCTTGAACATGTGTTCAGTGTAAATTTCTCTTTTCTTGTGTTAGGACTTCAATCTTTAACAAATTGTCTTTTGTACATTAAATTTTCATAGTTTGATCCTTTGAATTGTGAATAGAACAATGGATCAGTAATTTTGCAAAGAAGAACTGCATATTGATTGAAATAGCAAAAAAGCAATCACCTTCATCTTCTACTGCTTCATTAAGTGTCTCACTTGCACTAACTTCTTCCTAATTTTGAACATCAGATTCAATGAACATTTTAATCTGTGTGGTATGTGATGAAAACTGTGGCAGGAGACTTAAATAATATAAATTCATTTCTTTTGTTCCTAGTATCTAGACAAACCAAGATTAACTCAGCATCAGAGAGGGCCTGATCTGTATTCCAAGCTGGTACTTTTGGTGCTAGGCCTCTATGCAAGAGAAGGAAGAGTGGAGGGCAGGAAGAGGACATGGCTAGATGCTATGTGAGGCATCTTCTATAAGCATTCATCATGTTCCAAAAGCTTCATTTCCTAATATGACCACATCCTTAAATTTTGGCAAATGGATTGTGATGCGAACATTGTGTATAACATAATAATGAAGACTATTCTTCATGCAGTTGAGATAAATAAAAAGGACCAGAAAAGTAAAATGTTAGCTTATAACTGAGGACTCACAGTAAACTTAATATATTAGTTTTATAAAACTCTTCTCTATTAAGACTAAAACAAATATTAAAATACAACATAAAATGATAAAAAATTGTTCTTCTGTAATGGCCATCTTTATACCACAGTAGCAACTTTTTTGCAGAAATTTCTTGGCTCATGGTTTTAGAGTGTCCAGTCGATGACCTCACAGTGCAGTTGCTTTTTGACTTATTATGGGGTGATGATGTGTGTGGCAAAGGTAAATATTAGCCCCATGCATCCAGAAAGCATAACAGATGTGGAAATAGTCAATGTCACAATTTATCCTTTATAGGCGTGGCCTAAATTACTTGTATCTTATATGAAAACTGAACTAAAATCTAACAGAAGCATTATACAATGAATGACAAACTGTGTTTGCAGAAACACAGATTGCTCAGAATTCCACAAACCAAAAGGCTAAAAACACAATTATTAAAAATTTGACACTAACTGCTTCCTATTGTCTCCCCCACTACATACCCCAATGTCCATAATCAACTTTGCCAGGCAAATTTGAAGCTCATGATTTTGGAGTTTATAACAATTCCCTTTTGGTTCTTTCCATTTGGGTAGGAGTGACTTGTTTGAGCATTTGTTTCTAAGTGGCTAAATGACAGGGAGAGAGGCAGAGACAGAAGGGTAATCATCGCTGATAGGAGTGAGTTGTTGGAGTTTCCCATTACTTATGTGAAATGGATTGGAGTAATGTTCTATGCATCAGACTCTGTAGATTTCTGGAACTGGTGTCAAGGAATTGGAGGAAAAATTGAAAGATGTTAATATCAAGCTATAAATAGGTTGGTTAGAAGAAACTGAAATCAACCAAGATAAGAGAAAAAAGACAAATAATGACCAGATTTCAGAGGATATAAACAAATTGATGCCAGCTTAACAAGATGACAATATATTTAAAGAAAGTCCTATAGACACACAGAAAATGCTCATACTCAAACAGTTCAAGACCCTGTGATGACAGGAGAGAAACTAAGACTCAGCAGTGTGTTTTACAGCTCAAATGCTAAGTCAAATCTGTATGTTAGATTTCTGACCTAAAAAAATTGCTGACTTATTTATTTATGTATTTTATGTATATAGGTGTTTTGTCTTTATGCACATTTCACCCCAGAAGAACATGTCTGATTCCATGAGATTACCAGTATAGCAGGTTGTGAGCCTCCATGTGGGTGCTGGGAATTGAACGTAGGAACTCTGGCAAAGCAGGCAGTGCTCTTAAGCACTGAGACAGCTCTCATGTCCTAAAAGAAAAAGTTAATATTTTCTGAGTCTCAGGTTCTATATGGGCTAATAATGTCAAACTTGGATTAATACCCTAATAGCTACTGAAGAGAAGAACATAGGTCATATTCTAAAATAGAAGACAACTAGTCTCATTCTTAACCTCCAGTGGGAAGAGACAGGTACAGTGTTTGTTGAAAGTTAGGATTCAATTTAAAAAAGAGCCATAGTAAAGACATAATATTATCAGTCATATTGGCAGAAGATAGAAATGGGAGCTTTCCTTTCAGTACCATAACAATCATCTCTGGTACAAACCACTTGTTTAAGAACAGCAAAAAATGGGTAACACTACCTGTTCCACCATTGAGTATTAAAACACATTAAAGTGAGTTATAGTGACTGAAAACTACACATTCACCATTAAATATTTCTTCTGTAGCTCCTGCAAGACTTTTCTCAAGTAGAATCTCTTTTTTACCCAGCTGTCCAAATAGTCAGGAGAGCAACAATTGATGGCATTTCTAGGTTTGTAAATAGCATGGACAATCTCATAACTCCCAACCTTACTCCTTTCACCCAGTTATCTGTAAATACATGACAAGGAGGAACGTCTCTAGCAACATGATAACAATGGCCAAGAGATATAAATAGGGAGATAGAAATGGCTTTTAGTGTCCAAAAACAGGAAATGATTTAGAAGTCATGATGTTAACTAACATATGCTTTATTTGTTATGATGAAGGGAGAGGTCTGATTCAAAGCATAATTAGTCATGGAAAAAATGCTGCTAAATATAAAAATTCATTTCATGAACTATACAAATTATGTTACAGGATGATAATTTTGGTCTAATGAGAGGAATTTTTCTTTCCATATCTGATCTGGATATTCATAATCTTCCATCAGTTAGTATTTTAAGAACACTTTATGCACTGTTTTATAGATAGATTAGTTTTCCTCAAAGTCAAGTAATCACTGTAAAGAAGAAAATTTGTTATGTATATTTTAGTTTAGATGGAGTTGATTAACTTTACTACAGCATGTGGTGCTAAAATTTCCCTAAACAATCTCTTCTCTGTGGACCCCAAATGCATAGCCACTCATTGATCTAAATTAAGTTGGCAGTGGGGACTTTGGGATGTTTTTCTTGTTCAATGTGTATACAAGGATGACCTCAGTAAGCCACATTGGTAGATAAAAATGACAAAGTAAGTCACTATGTTTCAGGGCTCATTATGCATTTTATGCATACAGTTACTATAGACATATTCCTTAGTTCAAGAAATGTGGAAATTCTACTAACATTTTTAAAACAATGTTTAATTTTTTTTTAAAGTAGACAGAATAAAGCAAACTGAAATCATACTGGCAATATGCAGCCAGGTGAACTTCACTGAATAATGGAAGTGGCCTTGAGATGAAGAAATGTTTGAAAACATTAATAATGAAAACATAATTCCATTTATTCCAGGCTCAGTTCTCACTTTTTATTGAACACTCCCAAAGGTAAATAACACCTCTTTGGCATTAATAGACATCTTTCCTACGGTGAGATTGCCTGCATGGAGGATGGTGATGTCCATATATTTTTTCTCTTAACACAATTCAATCAGTCTGTATCAAAGGTAGTTCCCATGATATCATGTGATCATGTCTTATCTCTTGAGGGGCCACATAACCACATCCCTGGGTGTGACTAAATTAGCAATTATTTGGGAGAGAGCTGCTTGTTGTCTCCTAGCTATTTTAGACCTGAAATAATCACAAAGAAACTGTACTAATTAAAATACTGCTTGGCCCAGTAGCTCTAATTTCTTAATTGTCTAACTCTTACATATTAATTTAACCCATTTCTATTAATCTGAGTATTGCCACATGGCTGGGCTTACTGGCAAAGTTTCAGCACATCTGACCCTGGCGGTGACTCCATCGCTTCTCCCTGACTCTGTCTTTCTTCCTCCCAACATTCAGTTTACCTTTCCCTGCCTTTCTAAGTTCTGCCTTGCTATAGGTCCAAAGCAGTTTCATTATTCATTAACCAATGAAAGCAACACACAGACAGCAGGACCTCCCACAACTATTCATTCCAAGATACCATCTTTGGTTTAAAACACTGAAAAAAAATCATTGTCAACATCCTAGCTCACTGCTAGTTATATTAAATCTAAGATTGGCTATTCTAATTTTCTCAATTAGCTTTATGAGAAGTACATTGAGTTTGATTACAAAGTTGGAAAACTTCAATTGAGTAATTTTTATTGGTGTTCAGATGCAAGAGCCAACCTTACTCCCACCCACTCAAGTCATGTCACTGACTTTGCCTCTTTATGCTGGAGGGTGAAGGACACAAGGTTTCTCATCTAAAGCTATTGAAGACCAATACATCATGTGCATTATAAGTTTGTGTTAACAGAGCAAATGGAAAGAATGTAAGGGGAAAATATGAAATCTTCTAAAATTCTAGTCATCAGAGTGTAATTTTCCTCTACAAACACTAGCTTTATTAATATCAGGTCACACTGAGTTTGTAGAACAGTGAAGCCCTTGTGTAGTTTTTAAATATCCTTTTGCATCGTTACGTGCATGCTGTCTGATTTACTCACATTTGTGTTTTGTTTCTTCTCTTTTTGAAAAGACATCACTAGTGAGACAGCATTCTCTACAAATATTTCAGCTTGAAAAGGCAGCTTGTGGCAGTATGTTCTGAGGATCATCAACACATTTTGCAGAACATTTTTTCCTCTAAATTTAATCAATGTTTTTAGAACAAATCTGTAGGAATATATTTTTGAAAAGTTAAGATGTAATGCTCAAGTAGAGTTCTTTTGAACTGGAGTAGGACCAATAGAAAACAGAAATTTTATATAATAGCTTATTATTTTTCTCATAAATCACATCAAAGTTTTAAAACATAGCTTTATTGTCAGTTATGGTGGTGACTATTGTCAAAACTATTTTCTTAATAAGTATGTATAAAAGCATTCCATGCAATTTATAGTTATTTATTTTGAGCATATGGGTGATTTCTCTGTGTGTATATTTGTGTACCACATCTGTGTCTAGTTCCAGTAGAGGCAAGAAGAAGTATTGAATTACCTGGAACTGGAGTCAAAGTAGGTTATGGGCTACCACACGATCAGGTCCTCTGCAAGCACAGAAAGTATTCTTTGCCTCTCAGCCATTTCTCTAGCACCTCTTATCAATTATAAATGCCGTATCTCAAATTTATCTGTGTTTGACTGGTGCCTAGAAGTGAACGAATGCTATTTCTACAAAACTGTGTGGTTCCAGTTGAAGGCAGTCCTTATAGTTTTCATAATTTTCTTTTGGACAAAGGAAAGATCAAATCTATCAGCATCAGGACAAAATCAATTCTATTCAATCATCCACCTCATCTTCAGAAGGAGTTCAGAGGAGCTCATTGTTTAAACAAGGTAAACACTAATCAGTGCAACCATTAGCTGATTTACTACACCCCATATGGAGATCCAACTAGTTGAAGGTATGAGACTCAGATGCTGCTCTAGGAATGTGGGTCCAGGGCATCATTACAGCCAGTGGGGAGCTCAATGATGTCACCATTCCAGAATGTTGTGGACTATGTCAGCATCCAGAACCTATCACAGCCATACTGTCATTCACCACCTAAAAGCCAAGCCTGGACCCCGGCAACTAGTTATCCAGACTAACCAAAATAACCAGAGAAACCCAGAATCATTGAGAAACCCAGCCTCAGTAAATCAAATGGATATTTCATAAGGAATATATGTGATATCAGTCTCAGGTTTCTACACGCCCTGTATGTGAACACACTCACACTCATGAGAACACACAAACAGGCACGCACACTGGACATACACACACTCACATCCACAGGTACATTAGGTTATAAAACTATTTAATTCACAAAATGAAACTAAATGGAAGCTATTATATTATTGATGGCATCAGCAAGCAGACTGATACTCAACCAACAGACTGACAAGCCCAACTGATGTCTCTATACCTGGTTCTATATCTTTAAATCACTTTCGTACTATTAGAGGCAATTCTCACATTGACTTGATGTGGTAGTATGAATAGGAACTCATAATTTGAGGCACTCTTTGGCTGAAGTGTTCTGACTCTGCATTACCAGTGCTAAGTGGGCACTAATTATTTTATCACAGCATAATTGAGGAACTGGGGACTTAGAAGATAAAATGTATTCTGATGGGTCAAATGGAAAGTTCTGAGAAATATATATATATATGGAAATAGGAATTAAAAGTTAAGGGTGTGTCCATAAGGACTCTCATTTCCTTCTTAATAATTAAGTATTATCAGTAAATTACTTCCCATGGGGTCTCTAAGGCACATGAATTATATCCTGCTTCCTATTTCCACAGCTTATTTTCAGTATGTCATTTTAACACAGAGTCAAATAAATTTATAATTTACTGTGATAATTAGTCACTCAAATCTCTTGATGGTAAAATTTTGGCTGCAGGACTCACAAATACTTTTGAGGAGAGAGAAGACAGGAGAAGGATGGAAAGTGTGGCCAACAGAAGAAGACAACTGAGATATCACAGTGTTTTAGTTGCTTTTAAACAAAGGTTGATAGAATCTTTTTTAAAGTGACCACTTCTGTCAGATTCATTAAGGAAAACTGAGGAAATATTCAGATATAGACATAGTCTTGCAACCCCAAATAACCAGTCTTGTGGACCACACACACCCCAAAGAACACTGTGGAAAATATTACAATTGAGGTTAGAGAAAAATGCATTTGAAAATAAAACAAAAATTGAAATTATCATGGCTGTGATTCCTAATAAGGAATATTCAGCAAAAAATCTTGGTAACTTATTACTTGTATGCATAATCACAGAATAGAAATGAAAATCCATCTCTACAAACACACACACATACACACATATATACACACATTCACACACACTCACACTCACAAACATACATATAGATATATGCATATACACACACACTCACACACACAAAGGAGTAGAGATTAAAAGTCTAATAAAATAATTGGTTCAATAAATACAGTTAAAGTAATTGTATTTAAAAACTGGATATATCATATTATATTTGAGTATAACAAACTATATTAGTTATAAAATAGAGGACCCAATGGCACAGTTTACCAACCAGAAGAATAATTTTCTTTTCTTGGCTTACAAATCAAAGCTCAATTTATGTATCCACATCCAAAAGTAAAATGAGATCATGTTGGACAAACTGTGAAAGATGGGCCTAGTGGGTAAGGGGCAAGAGAGAAGACATTAGAGGGATCCTTACATAAGTTGAAGTAGAAAATACAATAAATAATAAACCAGGTGCACATATGTTATCATGATGTAGAACTTTATATCACATTATGATAGAAATCACTTGTTATTGTTGATCTTGACAACACACAAAGGAAAACCACAGAGAATCATCTGTTAAAATATTTAAATTCTGACTATTTCTATGAGGCAGACATATTAAAAGAAAGCATAAAAACTGGGAGCTAGAAAGTTAATTCAATGGTTGAGGACTTTTTTGCTCTTTCAGAGGATCCGAGTTCAGTTCCTAGTACCTCATGACAGCTCTCAGCCCCCTTCACTTGGGGAATTATACCCTATTCATGACTTCTCAGGCACTATGTACATGCACATACCCACATATAGACACAGAGGGCAGACAGACAGACAGAAACACACAAACATATACACACAAAAATAATTAAAATTAAAAATAATTCTGAATGAGCATAAAAAATTCACACTTGAGAAATCCAAACTAATAAATAATTCAAAAGTAATAAGATATCCCTCATTACATTGCTTTTTTTTAGCCGGATTATTTCAAAATAAATTGAAATGATTTATGAGACCTCTAGTTTTTTCTTCTTCTGGATTTTGTGGGTGTTGTGCTCAGGTTTTTTGTAAATTCCCAGATACCATGTGCTCTTCTGATGGTCATTTCTTGTTTTTTCTTTTTTCCACTTTATTATTATTATTATTATTATTATT
>LOJH01053470.1:383-11057 GCA_001685095.1 Ellobius talpinus
CCATTATTCTTATCTATGTTAGCCACATGGTTCAGTACCTTTTTCAGTGGGGCATATCACATATTGCTTCTTTTGTGGTATGGGCAGGACTTGGGGAAGAGCTTCCTTCTTCCTAGAATACTCCTGTTCTTATTGCCCCACCTCTACTTCCTGTCTGGTTTCCCACCTATACTTCCTGCCTGACTATCAGCCAATCAGCATTTATTTAAAATATGATTGACAAAATACAGACAATTCTCCCACACCACCCTGCTCTATTCTTTTCTACTTTATTCCTCTGAAGTAAGATTTTTTTCATTGAGTCCAAGGGCAGGCAAATGACTAGCATGCCCTAGGAGTCCTCCTCCTCCTCTCTCTCTCTCTCCATTTCTTTCTGCCACTGGGGTTACAAGTATTCATATCTATGCCCACATTTTATGTGCATTCCACAGATGTAAACTCAAGTTTTTGTGCTTGTGAGAGTAAGTGCTAATTACCCACTGAGTCATCTCTTTAGTCCCTTCCCAATATTTTGCTTTGTTTTCTTGATTATAGCTATTCTATAAGGTGTGCTGTAATATTTCTCATTCACCAGTCACAGATATGAGAGTAAACCTTTAATACTTTTTACTTGTAATAATTTGCCTGTTATAATTATTTCTTTTCTTAAGGAAATTGCATTCTAATTCTCTTCACTTGGGTTATAGTAACTCTTACTTTGCATAAACTTAATACTGAACACATACTGAATATGTGCTGTGGGTAAATACATGTCATTAAAGCCTCAGCGCAACCCTGTCTCTGCTGCCAAGAAAAGAGAGTTACATTACTGGTGTCTGTTCTGGAACGTTATTGAATAATCTACAGAAACTGGAAACTTTATTTTTTTAAAAAATTTCATTGTCCCCAGATCCCTTCATGTTTTCCAGGGATATTGAATTGTCTTTCACATGTGCATTCTTAAATATCCTATTAGAAAGGGAATTATTTCTCCAGAAACCTTAGCACATGACAAACATATGCCAAGTTTGTTCAAGTACATAGGGCCCATAGGGTAAGGGCAGTGAGATGGAGGGTTTAAAACAACACCCACAATTTCACTGGCAGATCTTGTACCATAGCAGGAATCTCTGGGTGCAGGAGGCTCCCTGCAGAGAGGCCATGAGGAGGGAAGAAAGGAGAAAGGAAAGGAGACAATAGTATACTTTACTGGTAGACTAGTGGATTAGGTTGAAGATGAAGGAAAATCTCATGAATTACATAGGCAGAAGATTATCATTGTTCATTTCATCAATGATTTCAGGTTATTCTCAGTTCTGAGGCAGGGCACTAGAGAACAATCTTCCAAAAATACTTTCTCATTGTGTTCTTTTATTCTATAAATGTTTAAAAACCAGTACATGCAAGACCATCTATTAAAATACTACCATGGGGTTCATAGTTTGTAATTTAAGACAACAACAACCAAAGGTTGCACCACCACATGAATTATGCAGCAATGGACTTTGAGCAAGACAGAGAAAAAGAGATGCAAAACCTATACTCCCAGCAGGCATAATGTTGTTTGACATTTTTAATCATAACAAAGCCTACAACCTAGTGGGACAAAACTAATGCACATTTGCATGTCAGATAACATGTTCCATTTAATTATTTTAAGTTTCTTAGATAGCCTCTCTTATTCTTACAGAATAATTAGTTTACAAAGAACACATTAAATTTCTGCATGGTTGAGAATGTGTGGAACCAGATGAAACTGCAATACTCATTTCTTAACCAGATTTGGGAAGGTGTAAAAATTTGGGAAGGCTTAAGAAGCCATTTCTTTCCCCTGTTTCTCTCTTTAATGCCATCTTGCTTCATTTTCAGGATAAGTAGATGCCCTCCTTATCCCTCTAAAGACTCAGGGATCTTTATGTAAGAGGTGTCAGGAAGATGTTAAGAGATAGGTGTAATGACTACAGGAAATATGTTTTCTGGACACAACAGGGTAATTGCACATATGAATTCAGAGCAGCTGTGAGAACATGCAGAAGTCCTACACAAGGTCAATCCAGACAAAAATCTCAGCATGGAGGTTGGGGCTGGGAAAAAAGATTGCCCTCACCCTTAGCTAAGCAATTATTATCAACTGCAAGGTGCTGCCACAAAGAAGAAGTCAGTTTTCTTTAAGAGTGTGATCCCAGGTAGACAGTTCAAGTTCCAGTAAAGGCCATGTATTCAAGAGCACTGGTGGGGAGGGAAGAGGAAACATCTCAGAGGGATTGAGAGAATAAGGGTGAATGATCCAAATACATTGTATGAAATTCTCAAAAAATTGCTTAAAATATTTTAAAAATTAAAAGGTTTGCATTTATCCTCTTGTCTCAACTGGCAAGGTTCAAATAACACATTTTTGTTCTTTTCTCCAGTAACTAACATAGAATCAACAAAGACTAGCATAGTTCAAGCTTCCAAAGATGCTTATTTATTTTGACTATTCTCCTCTCAAGAGAGGGGAGGGGTTTGGGTTGCAACTTATGATAAAAACAGACTCCATATTTTCACACTTATAGTTAAGAAAATAGGCTACAGGTGATAAATGTCAATTACTAAAATTAGAAAAACTAAAGATTCTTTCCATCACATTTTTTTACAAATTCATTTTTATTTATTATTGGTTTTTGTCATTCAGTAAGTTGAAAAGATCCTTTAACAGCTTGTAAATTGGCATAAAGGTTCAAATATTTTCTCTAGATTACCTTATTTTTTAAAAATAAATAGTATACTTCTTTTTAATATGAGATAAAACCTTAAAAATTAGTTAATTCTTTAAATATTATTTTAACTTATCAAGAATGCATCAGGACTTATTGTTAAACTGTTTAGTTGGGCCCAGGCATGGTACCACAAGCCTATAATACCAGAACTTGGAATGATGAAACAGGAAGTCTTCTGTGAGTTTATGACCATCCTGAGTACTATAGTATTGGGATAATCTTTTGTACATTGTTAAGATGTTTCTCTATTTAATCTCTCACACCTAAGGTACCTTCTGATTGGTTTAATAAAGAGCTCAATAGTCAATAGCTAGGCAAGAGAGGTTAATCAGAACTTACAGGGAGAGGTAGGAACTCTGGGAAAGAATCAGGTGCAGGTGATTCACCAGTCAGATGCAGAGGAAGTAAGACTTATGGTACTGATGAATGATAAGAAGCTGCATAACAGAATGTAGATTAATATAAATGGGTTAATTTAAGTTTTAGGAACTAGTTTGGAAAAGGCCTAACCTAAGTTCTAGCTTTCTTAAGAAAAAGTCTCCATATCATTATTCACTAACTGGTAATCCAAAGAAGAGTGCCTATATTTGGCATCCAACATAAAAATTTCTGGGGAAGGAGTCAGATGGGGCTAAATAGCAACTGCAGTCTATCTGGAAGGCCAGTGCACACAGGAGTGAGGCTCAGCTGTCACAGAAGATCAATGGTAACATTTATGCCACTGTCTGGTAGGTCACAAAAGGTGGCTTACCTCTTTAAGGCTTGGCTCATGTAGTCAGAGACAGGTTTAAGGTATGCAGAAAGCCAGATCTTTACTGTGAAAGCCACTTGCTTGAAAGAAAAGAAAATATATAAGGACAGTCATAGAAAAAAAAGATAGCTAAAAATAATAATAAAGTCTTTAAAGAGAGAATAAGGTGATATAAAAAGAATAAGTCATGTAAGGACAGGAAATAACAGAACACATAACATCTGGATCCTATATGATGCTTTATTAACTTTAATTTTTTAAATGCTAATGAAGAAAAAAGCAACAGATACTGATAGACATTGGTTTTTGGAAAAAACTGCTAAATTAAACCAGGCTGTATATTTCAAAGATGAATTAACTTTAGAATGAAGTCAGAAATTGTGTTGCATTGGCAGAGAAGTTATGCCTTTGTTTCTGCAGGAAATGAAAAGCTATGGATTTCTTCAAAATTAATAAAGATTAGATTTAATCATGAGAGACCTTTTGAAAATCTTGATTACATACATGAAGGAATAAATCAAGAAAAACTACAGGACAGGTTCCACATACCCTGGTCCCTCTACATGGAAACAATTCTGGTACTGTATGAGACACAAAAACTTATTGACTAGAGAATTTGAATGAGTTATTATTATATGCCATTGTTTCATATAACATGGATGGAGATTTATATCAGACTTTGATTATACAGTACAAACAGACTTAGAAAGTAGAATGATGCCTTTTATGTGCTCAAACACATAAAAGAAAATCATGTTTACCTTATTTGTGGATATTCCATAGATTTGTCGATGTAGGTATGTATGTTACGTTTAAATTTTTGTGTGTTTTCAGATAAAAAGCAACACCAGACACTATTGAAGACAGGTGTTCTAGCCTCTCAGAATGCCCAATTTGCAGTTTTCTCAAAAATCTACATGCAGGACAGCTTCAAAGTGTTTAGCTGAAATAGAACAGCCTCATGGACTTCTCTAACCAGGACTTCAGTTATGCTCTGTACTTTCCTACCACACACAGACTGGATAACATATTACACATCTAGCTCTCTGAAAAGTTGACCATTATCCTAATATTTTCATGGTCCTTTAAAGTCACCATCACCCCCAGACAACAGGAAGTAATTTTAAAACATTATGCCCACATTCCTAAGAGATAGGGTGGCTGTTTCTTGGTCATTTAATGGGTTATGGATGCATTTTGAGAAATTAGTTGCAAGTTATCACTAGTCACAGTCATGGAGAAAACTGTCAGGGCCCATGGGCCCCAACATAGTAGACTATCTTCCCTAACTAGACCAGTATGGAGGCGCAATAAATAACAAGACACAGCTTACACCATCATCACAGAAGGGCATCTCTGGCTTCTCTCCATCCTGAAGATCTACCAGTGTTTACTCTACCAAACGTCTTTATCCCCCCTCCCATAACCAAAAGTGGATACCTCATTAATATTCTCTTTTGGGGGGATGCCAGGCTTGGGAGAAGCAACTTAGTCATCAGCTTCAGCAAACACCTCTCCCCAGGCGAAATATATTTTTAACAAAAGAGAAAGGAGTGGCACATCCTGGCTATCATTGAGGCAGTGATAGCCTGTCTGCAGGTCTACGTCAGAGCCTGGCTGCCACACCATATAGAAATATGGGCCTACAGAAAACTAAACAAAAGAGGTTAGATTAAGGGATATCTTCCTTCCTCCCTTTTCTTCCTTCCTTCCCCCCTCTCTTCCTTCTTTTCTTTATTTCCTCCATCTTTCTCTCTGTCCTATCTAGCAAAAAAGGGGGATATAGGAATGGCAGTTTAAAATGAGGTTGAATCTACTTTTAGACTAAAAAGAACTAGTAGTTTCACATATTTTACATTGGTAAGGATTTTGCATACTGATCAAAATTTAAGGTTGTTTTTGCAACAACATACTGTTTATATTTCTACTCTTGTTTAAGGTATTGTACCTATGCAACTCACTTGAAAACTGTTATTATAAACCATTTTGTATAATTAAGAAATGTGTGCTAGTAGTCATCTATAATAATCAAAGTTGTATTCATGTTAGGTATGTTTTCAAAGTTGTATAAAGATATATTCTAAATAGATAGATGGTCTTCAAACACTTCAGATATCTATAGAATATGGCATTTAAGATGTTTTAAAAACATAAGGCTTTTCATGATAGTGAGACATGTCTGCTTCTGATAAACCAATTTATTTTAAAAAAAAGGATGATGGGCATCAAAGAACTTCCATATGGAGTTTGATTTTATTGTGGCAAACTTAGCCACTGGGCAAGAAATTGTCCTTGCCTTGAGTGCTGACAGGATGACATACAATTTGGACAAACAGGACACAAAGGAAGTCAACTGCTAAACTTTTGCAAGACAAAGTAGAAGAGTCCTTCTAAATTCCTGCTTCACAGAAAAGTCTGACAGATATCCTATAGGCCAAAGATGAAACTTGGGTGACTGTCCAGAGAGCCAAATGTCTCTGTCATTTCTGTAGTTCTGCAAGTTGTTTGTTCTGTACCTCCTGTTTGTATCCTTCTTGGTTCTCTGACTGGATTGAAGACTAAATAGTTATAGCTACAGTTTTCCTTATTACTAAATTCAGAAAAGAAACTTTAAAAAAAGAAATGTAATGTTCATAAAGGTTGAGAGACATAAAAGCTTAAGTTGTTTTTTTTTAAGAAAATGGTTTGAGATCTAAAATGCTATTTTTCAGTTGGTAATACAGGTTATTACAGAAAGTTATTTAGGTACAAAACTTTGGACTCACCATTATAGGATAAATAACATAGTGCTTTCTCAAAAGTGGCCAAATATAAATGTACTAGACATCATGAATGTAATTATTACCTGACAATTATTCTAATTGTATATAGTTTATAGATGATAGGGAAACAACCTTTTATTGGACTAAAAGGGGAAAATGTTGGAATAATCTTTATGTGCACTGAAGAACTATCTCTGTGAAACCCTCCCACCTAAGGCAACTTATGGGACTCCCAGATAGAAACTCTGGGAAAGGAGGAGATGTGGGTGATTTAAGACCCACATGCAGAAGAAGTCAGATTTATGGGATTGAGGAGCAGTAACAAGCAGCATGGCAGAACATTTATTAAAATTAATGGATGAATTTAAGATTTAAGAGCTAGTTTGGAAGAAACCTAAGCTAAGGCCATGCTTTCATAATTAGTAAAAGTCTCCATGACATTATTTTGTAATTGCTGTTCCAAAGAAAGACCAGCTAAACTATAGTGAATTCAGTTTAAAGCTGGCTATAGATAGCAATTCAGATGTATACCAGTTTGTGGGAAAGAGGATTTCTCATGAGGTTACCCTTCACAGACACAGACTTTCAATATTTAGCTATTGTTGAACTACTTTTTTCATTAAATAGATAAAAGAGATTCTGAAATCTCTTTTATCTGTCATATGGAATCCTGTAGCTTGGAATGTATACTTTTGTATGTCTATTCTACTCTCTGGGGATATGAAATATTATCCCCCAGGTAAGGAACAGTGTAGCATATTTGGTAGCAGAGCCCTGCAAGTGGTGCTCTCTACTGTTACAGCTGTTGTCATCACTCAGGACAAAGACTTAAAGGGTTAAAAGATTGCTACAGTGTACTGGGACCCAGCTCTTATGCATACCTAGCATTCTGGGAAGTTCAACTTTACAAATATTATAGTTCTTTTGTAGGTTCAGGGAATCAGGATACTTTGGCCTATGACAGTGACTGATAAAGCAACTTCCAAGCCTAGGTGTCAGAATTCCTTTGTCCTTGACTTTGGCCAGTGTTTAAACTATCTAACCTGAAGCACTGAAGCTCTTTGGAATAAGACTTGAAAGCACTCTGGACCTCAGTGCTCAAGTTCTTCAGGGTGCATTTCTCTCTTTCCTGAGCCTCAGTTCTTCTTATTCTCTCACATTATCACTAAATCCATCGCTCTTGTTACTATAGTCCCTCTAATGCTTACTACCACTCAAGAGGCAGTGAATTGGTGTGGGAAGTCCTTCTTTATATGTGTTGATTTTATTGGGAAGAAGAGATTGCACCATTCCTAGGACAATGTAATTGAAGATTTGTGCTCCCAACCATCCCAGCAGCATTTCCACTCCAAACTGGTTGGAAACAATCCAGGGGAAGGAATAGTACTGCTGGCATTAAACAATTCTGACTGAGACAAACAACCATGTCACTTCCCCATGTCATCTTTCCAAAATGCCTGCTTCATGGAATAAGGCTGGTATTATACACAGTTGCTACAGGCAGCCAGTATAACAAAGAAAGTCTATCAGCTGCCAATCATGGAGTCAACATTTTTCATTTGTGTGATTGTCAGTTTTCATTGATATTTTTAAGCACCATGGAAACATATCTTGAGACATATTTATGAACATGAAAATGTTGCTCGAATGGTTTAACTGAGCAAGGGAGAGTCACATTGAGTGTGAGCAGCAGTAATAAGGTAGTGTTTTAGACTCAGTAAATTAGGGAAAGTAAATATTAATTATTAATATAAGTAATCAATTTAAATTAATCATATTTATTTTCTCAAAGTTGTGATAAAATACCCAGTAAAATGAACTAAAGAAGGAATGATAAATTTTAGTTTACTATTTTCAGGAACATAGTCCATCCTGGGGGGTAAGCCATGGTGGTGGGATTGGTTTGTAGCTAGGAATAGGATACATCAAGAAGCAGAGATAGATCTGTCTGGGAATCAGGATGGACTATTCCTTTAAGGCTTGCTCATCATTTACCTACTTCCTCTAGTTAGAACCCACCTCCTAAATTCCCAGGATTTCCCAAAGAAGTGGTACCACCTGAGAATCAAGTGCTGACACACGTGGGCCTGTGACACCCGTTTTGAATTATGAGGTTACATTGTTGCTGTCACTAGAAAAAGGTGTCTTCTCTGATAATTAAATGATAACCTTCAGGTGACAAAACGCTTCGTTTGAGGTGTAATTACACATTTGATGAAATTATAACTTTCAACATAGTGTGAAATGTTTTACTATTAATCAATGTGAAGAAGAAGCAAATATTGACAATATCATGCCAGTTTTCTATTGAAAAAAGGTAAATTTTTGTATTTAATTTGAAATGTTAATGTATATTATATATCATAACTATAACCGTTTCACATTTGGGCTACCCGCTGAAAAGTAATATAGTTTTTTTTATTTTGATTTTGATAAAATTATTTCATTTTTTGGATAAATAATATATCTGTATATTAGATATAATTTAATGTCTATATCACACCTCAAAAGTACTTTAATAAAATGTTCAATTAAATGAAATGTTTAATGACTTTTAAAAATGCTGAAACAATATTGAGAATAATGTTAGAAGCAAAATTTATAATTGCTTATCAGGTTTACAGTTATAAGAAGATTAAACACAGCTAATATATTCTGGGTTAACCTTATCTGAATCCATGCAGGTAATGTAATTAACCAAAATAAAAGCAGTGCATAAAAATGCAAAGTATAATTTTAAAACAGAAAATACCTTAAATCTGTGATTTTGTACACATACCTTTGCACTAATCTAAAGAAAATTTATGTTAATTTTTGATGTTGAGTAGAAATCGTTAGCATCTCTAAGTCTATTAAAATGCTAAGAATGAACACTTTGTTTTTAGTGATTGACAGTTATGTACAGAAGTCAAACTGAAACATATTTTTCTCTTGATTCAGACATTTATTAATGTGTAGGCTTGTATATGTCTTCCCTATTGATTTTTGCCAGCCAAATGTGCAGTGCCACATAATACCAATGTATTACTTACTCTCATAGAGATTGTGTCCTAGTTAGAGGTAGATCTAAGTCTGGGATGGGAAAATGATATTTGAAGCAAAGAGATGGATGGTTATGTAAATTTGTAATAGTGAAAAATATTCCAGAGAAAGTAAAACTGTAGCCATGTTAGAGAGGTTTAAAATGTAGGTGATTTCAAAATAAATGTTTAGAGAGGTGATCTCGGGAAGTTTATTAATGTATTTGGATCCCTTATCAAACCTATTTCTGATTACCTTTATTATTACCAACATTCATATAAAAAGTAAAGAGCAATTATGGGGTGATGTGGGGTTCCCTTCTGTATGCCGTGATTGCCATTTAAAACAAAGAAATTGCTTTAGACCTAAAGCAGGGCAGAACAAAGGTAGGCAGGAAAAACTAGACTCAATGTTGGGAGAAAGAAGGAGGAGTGAGGAGACGCCAGGGAGCCACCAAAGGGGAAAGATGAAAGCTGCCAGCTGGAACCTTGTTGGTAGGACATGAGCCTCGTGGTAAAATATAAAAAATGGAAATGGGTTAATTCTAGATGTAAGAGCTAGCTAGCAATATGATTAAGTGATTGGCCAAGCAGTAATTTAAATAAAATAGTTTCTGAGTGGTTATTTTGGCAGTCTGGGCAGCCAGAAAATGAATGAGCAGCCTCCATACTACAAATTGACACTCCAAAGTATGCTAGCTAAATCCACATAAAACCTGAGAGAGCTTGAAAAAGAATTCTAGACACAAAAGAACAGAGTCTAGCACAGTTTCTTGGAAGCCACAAATTTTTGTTATAGATGGGCTTGCAGTGAGCAAGGGTGCCTTGGCTACTTTAAGAGAGGTGCAGTAAAAACTGCATGGCTTTTTAAAAAACGGTAGCTTCCTGGTTTGCCAACACAAATGGCTCTGGCTTTTTTTGGTAGATCCAGCTATAGAACACGTAACTGGGGTCTGTGAGCAACATGTTACAAACTGCTTGATGGCTCGACATAGGCCATAGACCATAGACCTGCTGCATACTAGGAACTGGGGTGGTATGCACCTTGCAGAGGCAGTGAACATGCCTCCAATATGTTGGACTGGGCAGAGTCAAAAGCCAAGCAGCCTAGGCCCTAAACATGCCACGGCATAGCATTTTAAGAAGTAGTCATGCACAGTCAATAAGACAAAGAGGCAGCCTACTGAATGGGAGATCAGAGGTCTGATCTCCAAAATATATAAAGAACTCAAGAAATTAGACTTTAAAATTCTAAATAACCCAACTTAAAAAATAGGGTACTGAAATAAACAGAGAATTCTCAAAAGAAATATTTTAAATGGCCAAAAGATACTTAAGGAAATGTTCAGCTTCCTTAGCTATCAGGGAAATTCAAATCAAAACAACTTTGAGATACCATCTTA
>LOJH01053471.1:0-16699 GCA_001685095.1 Ellobius talpinus
TTTCTTTATTAACCAATGACAGTAACACATAGACAGACGACCCTCCTCCATCACTTGACTGTTTCAGTTCTGTCCATTCTGTTATTTCTGTTGGAAAAGGATGAAGCTATGAAGGTCTCCTTAAAACACAAGGTAAAATAATACTTAAATAGTCCTGTGCCCTGTCCCCTGCCTTCTCAAAGAACAGGTGCCTAAGCTCATTTTATCTGTGGAAATCATTTTGTTTCTTCCTATCCTTGATTTAGTAATTAATGTGGCCTTTGTACTCCATAGTCAGTGCAGTATACCAAACTCACTTAATAGCCATAATGGAATGCCTAAGAATGATACATGTTGTTCAGGAAAAACTCAGGGTAGCAGAGATAAAAATAAAAGATTCCTTACGTACTCGGCTGGACTTTTGTAGGATGTGATGGATTAGAAGTACCTTGTTGCCTTCCCACGAGCTTGGGCATGGGGGAGTTTTACCTGTAGATAAATATTCGACTCCTACATATACTAACAGGCACTTCTGTAACTGTTCAATCAAAATTACCCAAACAAAGACAGACACTCAAGGACTGATGTTATAACAATGAATGAAGAAATAATCTCTTCCCTCACACACATCACATTGTGTTTGGGGAAACAGACTCAAAGAAATGAGCAATGTGTATGGAACACTAGATGGTGATAAGCCCTATGATAAATATAAGACAAAAACTTCATCAAGAGTGTGGCTGTCAGCTGCAGTATCAAGGAAAGTGGACCCTGTTCCTCTCCTGGGAAGCACAATAGAGTTGAACCTGTTAACAGAGGCCTGGGTGAGTTGGCCTTCAGGGTATGATGTGGCAACACCTCTCTTCTGCCATGGGGTGGGGAGGACAACAGAAAGATGCCCTCCCCCTTCTCCCTACCACCTGTGGTGGGAGAGGAAGCTGACTCTCCCTGCACCTAGGCAGCATAGTAGAGCTGACCTTATTGACAGGAGCCTGGGGGTGTTTGGAACCCTCCCTGAGAATATAAGCATGGGAGATCTGGCCCTGCCCCCTATCTGTCATATGGTGGTGTGGGTGGGAAGAGATGACAGCCCTTCTCCAGCTCTCACTGCCTGAGGCAGGTGGGAGAGCTGGCCCTGGGGTCATAAGAGTGGGAGAATTATTCCTGTCCTCACCAGCTGCAGCACTCAGGAGAGCAGGAGAGCGACACCTGACACCTTGCCACAGAGTAGAGCTGGCCCTGAGGTATAGGTGTGGGAGAGCCAATCCTGAGGTTGGGAAAGCAGTTGCTCATCACTGCAAGGGCTGAACAAGCTGGGGCAATGGTAGAGAGCTCACCCTGGTGGTGAAGACAAGGAGAGCTGGTAAGCTGACCAATCCTGCAACCACCCAGGCCCAGAACCAGGGCTATGAGTTGGTCCACCCCAACATCCACCTCATCATCTACCCCACCTGTGATCTGCTGGAGCATATGAAGGTGCTGGTTCTGCAGACCCAAAACTGCAGGATCTGCACGACACAGGGCAACAGCAAGATATCCAAGAGGAGTCTCAGTGAGGGTCCAGCATTGATAATGTAGTAGAAACCAGAGGCCTCAAACCAGACCAATGACTCTCTGCAATGAACACGGGCAAATAAAGACAGATGGATAAGAGGAGTCACCGCGTGACTCGCTGCGTCACAGTACAGCTTCCATGACAAGATTTTCCCTTTTTTCCTCTCTATTTTTCTCCTAAATTTTATTTTATTTTATTTTGGGAGAGGTTGCAAGGGCAGAGGGTAGATATGAAGGGACGGGAAATGAATGGGATCGAATTGTGTGATGTGAAAGACACGAAGAATAAAGAGGCCTCTGCTTTTGCAATGTTGGTCTGTCGAGTTTATTTAGACTGTGGTACCAGAGCCCTGACTGCTATCCCTGGCCATTAGGCAGCACCCTTATCTGACCTTTCATGTGGCTATCATTACTACACTTCAATTTTACACTCATCATTGAATTCCATTTTCTGAGGTGCGCACACTTTCCAAAATTCTATATATAAACTAGGGAAGTGACAAGAGTTTAAACAATTCGCTCATCCAGCACCACTCCCTTCTGAAGGGCTAGAGTTAGGACTCAAGACCAGGGCATATCCTTACTACAGCAGGAGTGCCATTAGCATGTCACCACAGCTGAAGGTCTCAGAATGTGAACTGCAGGAGTCATATGAAGCTGAAAGATACCACATGAGGCTGGGCAGAGGAGTGGAGTTGTTCTACCCAAACCCGCTCTGTGCCATTACGGAATCCTATCTGCATTCACGGTGCTGCTCAGTAATTACAATGTAAACATACTTCATGAGACATCAATTGTAATAATTAAGTCCAATTATCTTCTGCTCCAAACACCAACATTAGGCCTTTTAGATGTGATTGCGTTAGACTCCATCTCTTAGAAGTGTGGTGCAAATTCCAGTATTTAGCTCTAAAGCTATTATACGATCTCTTCCCAACTCCTCAGTTCCAGTGAGAATTAATCATTTTCTTCCTTTCATTCTTAATCCGATTGCCTGACTGGTAAGGGTCTGAGGAAAGTCTATCTTTTATAGTCATGAATATTTGCAAGGTAAAGACAATGCTTTTCCTGTTTACATACTACATAAAACTAACTACAAGGCTTTATTAGTGGGGCATTCTTAATAAATATTGGGTGACATGAAAATAAATGGCATGTTAAGAAGAACTTGTTCAAAACTATACAAAACAATATTTTATCCAATTACACTCTAAGCTGCACCTTGGCCAGAGAACGGTGTGTGGTTCAGTAGCATCTCTATAGAAGGATAAGAATGAAAGATTCTTAATATATTGATCTTTAAAAAGTCATAAGAAATCTAACAGTCTTGTACCTAGTAGGAATTGTACAAATGCATAGTCATGAAAATACATTATAAAATTCATATATTAAATTCTTAGCACTTTAAATATTAAAGTTTTAGCATTGCATGTTTTCAAATGCAATTATCCTTAGTGTTTAGATGTAGATCAAGAGACGAGTGCCGTTGAAAGAGATAGTCTGTTCTACTCTGGGAAAGGTCCAGGTGATGGGCCATGAGCGCCACACAGGGGGTCAAATGGCAGTCCAAAGGCAAAGAGTGTAGGATAGAGGCAGAGAGAGAAATATGGCCTAGAACTTTCTGAAGATTTCCACATAAACACATGTTAGGACAGGGTAAGCCGTTTGGAATTGTTTGCTGGTGTGAATAGCTGTGGGCTCTGAGGCCTTGGGTCCATCAGGGGTTTTGTGATACCTGGCTGAGAACAATAAGGTTGATACCCAGGGTGGTCTGGAGTAAAAGGTCCTGGATTTGTTTGTTCATGTGTGAAAGACTTGATTTAGGACAAGCCCCTCCTTTAGAGACGAGAAGACAAAGCTTCAAACACAGAAAAACAATGAAATTAAATTGATCAATTGGTTAGTAAGAGGGATTGATTTACATTTTAGCAATTTGCCAGTTTTCCTTTCAGTAAGACACTGAACAAGTCACCCTGCTTCCCTGGTCCCTCACCATGGTGTTCGTGTCTGATCGCCCCTTGAGCACTAGTCTTGATACTTGGGGGACCACACCAGCAAGCGTCTCAGAAGACATTTCATACTCATAAAGGCTCTCTAGTGAGAAAAAGAAATCTTTGAGGGGAAACCATTTACCTGAACGAAAGATACTCACAGTTAGTAAGACTTGTTCCTACAAGTTTTTGTATGAAAATTTAAAATGACAAAATAAATAATGGAAAATTTCCTTAAGGGTATCAACTCTTCGTTGACTCCAACAGTATGCTAGCAATTAGTTTGTCGAATGTACGTGTCTTAGTGCCAATGTAAGAATCCATTATCTATTTAAATTTACTGAACACTAGACAAGGTCTAAATCGCTCCAGGTCTTTATCCTTCTTCCTGTCTTTGCCTGAGATTTAGAACAGGGAACTTTGCTTCTATAACTCTATATGCTCAGAGTAGCACCTGTAATGCCAACAGTGAATGGACCCGGAGGAGATGGCTCAGTGAGAAACTGCTTGTCATATATGCATGGCCTGAGTTCGGACCCTAGTATCCACGTACAAATCCAGGAGTGGCAACATGCTGCATTCCCAACACTGTATGTTAGAGACAAGAATAATCCTGGGCCTTCATGATCCGCTATCTAGACAACTTGTGATCTCTGGGTTCGGTGAGAGATCAAAACCAGGACAGAAAGTCTAAGAACGGTGAGAAAGACAAGAGACATGGACCTCAGAGGCATGTATAGCTCTATGTGCAGAGGCTACATCTAGACAAACACACACACACATATACACACAGGCAGAGACATGCAGACAGACAGACAGACAGAAAGCAGATAGTTAACATGAAAAAAGGGGGAGGAAATAAGCATGAATATGAACATATACTTCATAACTGACTGTCGACTTTATTTCAGGGTTAAAGAGAACTTACATCACTTGCAGAATTTCCCTTCTCAGAGGATTTTGAGAAACCACATGCCGGCTACAGAACACATTCCTTTAGTTGCTCAAGAGGAGCCAAAGGTGTTAAGAAAGAACAATAATAAATTGGAGAAGGCTCTTCTCAGAATTCATCAGAACAGCTGACTAAAACCACTAAGTCAGCCAGCATCATACTCAGCAGAAGTTGTATCATGTATCATGCATGAATGTGAGAAGCATCATTAAAGGGGATGCTTGGCTCTAAAATAAAATACCAACTGACCAGTACAAAAGTATATCCTCAGCAAAACCACTGCAGGACTTCTTGAACTGGGGCTGATCCACAGCCGTGAGTGTACAGGATTGTGGTTGGTGATGTGGAAAGAGATGATACAAGTGATCCAAAGAGAGCAAGGACACATTCCTGTGGCTGAGCCCACACCCTGGAGGGGCCGATAATTATGGACATAGATGGATAAAAATGTGGGATGGCTGAGGTGGTGTGTGGTGCTTAGGAAGTTTTCCTTGGGAGATGAGGCAAAGGCAGAGCAGATGTTAGGTGAGCTAGGAAAAGGAATAAAACCCCACAGTTTGTGTTCTCTGCCATTGTCTCATGTTATCACTTGTTCCCGTCAAAGGCAAAGTTCCAAGTCTCTTGTTGATCTGGATTCACTCTAAACAGTAGAAAAGCAGGTATAAGCCAACTCTTAAAAGTTATCTCATATCCTTCATCAAGGAGGGTAGAACCTTAGGCACTGAGATCAAGTGCAACACCAGGGCATATCACAAGTGCCATTTTTATTTAGACAATGTGGAGTCATGACACTTTTATGTCTACTAACAAGTAAAAAGTTGAAGCCAAAGAAAAATGAAGCTAGAACTTTATAGTTTAAATGTGAACACCAAAAGGAAAAAAAATCCACATTGGAAATGTATTCCTAAAATTGAGAGAAATCTGAGCCAAAAAAAATTCTATAGAATTTTATATTGCAATGATTTTTAACTTGCTTAAAAGCTGTCAAAATGGAAAAAGTAAGAAATTTTAGTGGTAATTAGAGGGAAAACAATTTGTTATATGGAATATATAGTTTAAAAGTTCATAAATTCCTGAAAGCAAATCATTATGACTGAGACAAGGTATTTTTTTAATTTTTCTGTTGCATGTTATATTCTTCCTAGCACTGCTATAAGTGGAGATTGCACTTAGGTTTCCCAGCCACCCAGACCTGAATAACCACACAAAAACTATATTAATTACAACACTGTTTAGCCAGTGGCTCAAGTACATTCCTAGCTCCCTCTTACATCTTAAATTTCTATTAATCTATTTATCACCACAAGGCTGTGGCCTACTGGTAAGGTTCCGGCATCTTTCTCCTTTGACAGCTACATGGTATCTCTCCAACTTCACCTTATTTTCTCCCTGCATTCAGTTTAGTTTTCCTGGCTAGCTCTACTCTGCCCTACCATAGGCCAAATTAGAATCTTTATTAACCAATGGTAATAAACATATTCACATCATACAGAGGGGAATCCCATATCACACTGTCTTATTAATTACTGTACTATCACTGAGAAGAGACATTATGACCAAGGAAACTTATAAACTGGAAGATTCCCTATAGTTTTAGAAAGTAAGTCCATGGCCACATGTAGGAAGCATTGTAGCAGGTAGGCATGGCATTAAAACTGTAGCTAAGACCTTACATCCTGATTCACAGTCAGAAGCCAGAGAGAGACTGAGAGAGTTAGATTAGGCCTATCACGGACTTTCAAAATCTCAAAGTCCATCCCCACTGATACACCTCCTCAACAAGGCCATGCCTACTAATCCTTCCCAAACAGTTCCACTAACTAGAGATGAAACATATGAATCTAAGGGGGCCATTCTTATTCAAACCAGGGTGAGCACTGCATAATACTGAATGGAAGGGGAGCTCACTATTTGTGAGATAGCTTCTCATCCTTTAAAGTTAAAAGAGATGGCTAATCACCACAGGCAAAATACCATTTGCATAATTGCATTCAAGTGCAATGTCAAATGATTTAGAAGAACTCACTCATAGAAACAAAAATCAGTAGCTTCAGAAGAAGGAAGGTTCCTGCTGAGTGTGGACAGGGGAAGAATTAAAAACTCTGCAAGTCAAAGAAATGTTTCCATGGGGAAAGAACCCAGTGTTGATTCACAGGTATTCACAGGTGTCCACAGTCGAACACATTCTGATGTTGGTTCTAGAGAACAGCAAACGCACCCTTGAGAGGCATAAATGAGAAGGGTACCTGTTACAGAGGAGCCTCTTTGTAATTGCTAGTTAAAAGAGAAAAAAAGCTAACGACTTTATGAACATTATATTTTAATTACCTGCAACTTGGTTGCTGATGGACGGTTAGATGTAAAGATAAAATACCAAATCGTTTTTGGTTTAGCTCAGCTAGGCAATCTTCTTGACAAGAAGTGCCTTACATGGGGCAAAATAAACTGTGAGCCTAGCGCAGGGAGCAATCGTCATTAAAACTGCAGAACCTTGCAGGTGCCCAGAGCTATAAGCATTTGCCTAATTGAAGCACAGAATCACAGTCCCACACCGAAAGAAAACACTAAATAAATACTTGATGAGAAAATTGGAGTTACATGCTAACTTGTTAAAAATCATTTGTACTAGGTAACTTTCTACGCACTCCAACACAATCTGGGAATGCCCCACGGCAAATACCTCCCCCATGTGGAATCTGTAATTAAGCTGACAGATGATCAAAGATGTGTGCTAGGAGGAAGAAGGTTAGAGAAGAAGCCAGATGACTGTCACACAGTGGGGAAAGTGAGGGGAAACACGGTCAGCCACAGATGGACTGGTGACGAGACAGGTGCCTGAATGTCCCCACAGGCTGCCTGGTAATGCCGCATGTACACACACACACACACACACACACACACACGCACACACACACCTGAAAGACCAGGCTTCTGTCACTAGGATTTGAAAATAGTAGGTACAGACAGCAATGTGTTCTCATGATTTTTCTCCTGCCTATATAAAGCTGAAAATGGTACGTGTTGGAACAAAACTGAAAGGAATTTTTTAATGAGCCTAATATAGTCTAACTAAATGATACTATTCCCAGGGTAATTAGTAACTTAGAACATCTGTTATCTAACTGGGCAAAGTGGAATCTAATTGTTTCTCTCAATAGTCCAAAACATTTATAAACGTGCACGTGATGCCTTCCTGCAGTGAAAGAACAAATCCATAAGGTAGGTGCAATTGTAAAGCCAAATGGAGCTTGGGGCAGTGAGTGTTTTATAAAACACTGCTATTAGGCATTGATTTGTTATTAATTAATTCAGTCCTGGCTGCTAAACTGTCCACCTGTTAGCAGAATATTGGATCCTAAATCCAACTGTATACATGGAGTAAATGACTTAACACGTAGTGAGGTCATGAGGACATTTTCACTCTATTCTTCCTCTAAAATTGCATGCATCCAACCTTAGGTTTTGTTCCAATGCAGAATCTAGCAAAATGCAGCTCTGAGACCTCGGCCCCCAAAAAATGACCCCTGTCTCAATGTTTTTGTTTAGCGATCATGTTTCTGGTTCTCCAGTCATATCATATGGCATATACCACAGAAGAAAAAATTTTCTGTATAGGAGGTTAAACTATGAGTATCAGAGACTGCCATGTCTGTCACTATGTGGTTTATATTTCTTCTAATTGTACTGTGTGTAGCACCGTACAAGAGGTCAGAGGACAGACACCGAGAAACAATAAATGCATATTAACCACGAGCTGGTGGAGCTAAGGAAAGAGTGGGGGAGAAAAACCAAAGAAATAGCTATGGGGTCGGAGTACACAAAAACGTAATACAAATGACTGCAAAATAGAGAAGGGAAAATCAAAACACTTAAAGTTCAATGAGTTAAAAATGATGGATATAGAACTATAAGAAACACAAATTATTAAAATAAGACCTCCAAGCCAGGCATGGTGCTGCACACTTGTAATCTCGACATTTAGAAGGCTGAGGCAAGAGTTCATACACACACACACACACACACACACACACACTCATATATTTAAATTTGGAAACAAAGAAACAAATTAGATGTATGGATATGAAGGATTCAGGCTATCTTGGGACGATTTCACATTGTGACACTTTGCAGTTATAATACAGGTGTCCTTACGGCACACTGAGAGTGGAAAATGCCTTACTAGCCTAGCTTAGAGGACATCATATACTGAGCACGTTTTTGTGTTTTTTTTTCTTTGTGACTGAGCCTGCTCAGACTTGAGTTCACTGCCACTTCTCAGCTTTGCAAGAGAGCATTATAGCCTACATTACCAGCCTGGAAGAGTTCAAATTTCAAAGTAAACATTTTGCAAGTCTTGCTTTTTATAAAGTCAGAAAACTGAAAATTCAACCTACAAGTCCAATAGTGTCTATATGTGACTGATGAAAAAATCCTCTTCAGGCAGCCAGAGGAAGCCACTTCTGGGGACTCCAAATCAGTCTGACCACACTCTTCTTCATCACAACAATCAACACTGGAAGACAACCAGAAAAGGACTCCAAAGGCATGAAATGTAATAAAAAAAAGCCTTCCAAAACACAAACTGCTGTATGACAGACAAATTGTTATATATGAATAAATGAAACCAAAGGGTGTTGCCATGGGTTCATCTTGAAGAAGCAACTGAGGGATGATTTCTTCTTGAAATGAAAGAACAAGAAGCTGGGTGGTGGTGGCACACGCCTTTAATGCCAGCACTCGGAAGGCAGAAGTAGGCGGATCTCTGTGACTTTGAAGCCTGCATGGTCTACAGAGCGAGTTCCAGGGGAGCCAGGGCTGTTACAGAAGTTAGCATGAATCTATTTGACCATGTGGGGGCCTGCTGACATGTTTGCTGCTGGACCACATGATAGTATAGTCCAGGAAGGTGGCAGAAAGTTGAGGGTCCTTTGTCTAATAACTAGTTAGAAACTACATAACCCAAAGATGATGGATCGGAGCCTCTCTTTAATCATCCATGGAGGCCAGAGACACCACTGGATACTGTGCAATGCACAGAGCACTCTTTCCCACTCAGAGGGGGCTGGGTCCCAGATTGTCACTATTCTGAAGTTCTGCTCCTCAAGTCAACAGAGGGTACAATTTGAGCAGAATGGATCAGGAGTTGGAAATGTTTACCTGTAAGAGTCAAACTGTAAATATTTTGAGTTTATGGGCTACATACAGACTGTGTTAGACATTCTTCTGTGCTTATGTTTACAACTTTCCAAAAATACACAAGCCATTATTAACTCCTGGGCCTGACCAATGCCAGCACAGCACTGAATTATGGGACTGCACATTTGCTTTGGAATACAAACACAAGGCCATAGGCTCTTCACAACACAATAAATTCCCCATAGTCATAAAATTAACTATCAAAATTAATGACTGCCTTGAGTGGGTCATGACCGTCAGGAACAAAAACAACAATAATGTGCCCACTGTCATTGCTGTTGTTTTATACTGCCCGATTGATGATGGAAGCCCCCGAAAATTATGCAACTGAAATAAATTATTTCTCATGAAGTTGTTAAGTAGAAACTAGATAGACAATCAAATTTTCTGTGGATGCAGATGTAAATGAAAACTGTCGAATAACTGCGTCCTGCCAACAGAATGCAGATGGAAATAAAGAGTGCTGATCTGGAGTCTATCTAACAGAAGTTTCACAGTTGATTCTCCCCTTTTTTTCTTGTAGAGCCAGCAACATGCAAAGCACACAGAGGAGAGTGCTCAAGCCTTGTGGGAGGAACTGGAGGATTATATTTATGGGCAAAATGAGGCTATCACCTGCTGTCGTATAGTATGTTTTATTGTGCTGTCTGTCATGTTTGTACATCCTCTATGACTGCTTTCAAGCTAATACTAGAGCTAAGTGGTAACAGCAAAGACCAGATAAAATTCACCCCATAGAAGCCTAGAGTCCTGCATCCCCTCCTGGGTATATGTCCCCTAACCTATCATTCTGGAATTTGGTGTTCACTTCTGTAGTTCACGGTCATAAACTCATTAAGAAATAAAATTCTGAGCAGTTATGTCCTGCCCAGTCCTGCAGCTGTTTAGTCCCAATGTAGCACACAGAAGCTTATATTAATTATAAACTATTTGGCCTATTAGCTCAGGCTTATTATTAACTAGCTCTTACAAGTTAAATTAACCCATAATTCCTGTCTATGGTTAGACATGTGGCTTGGTACCTTTCCTCAGTACAGCTTTCTCATCTTACTTCCTCTGCATCTGGCTGGTGACTGTGTCTGTGTCTTTCCTCTTCCCAGATTTCTCTTAGTCTGGTTGCCCTGCCTATGCTTGCTGTCTGGCTACTGGCCAATCAGTGTTTTATTAAACCAATATGAGTGACAAATCTTTANTTAGCTCAGGCTTATTATTAACTAGCTCTTACAAGTTAAATTAACCCATAATTCCTGTCTATGGTTAGACATGTGGCTTGGTACCTTTCCTCAGTACAGCTTTCTCATCTTACTTCCTCTGCATCTGGCTGGTGACTGTGTCTGTGTCTTTCCTCTTCCCAGATTTCTCTTAGTCTGGTTGCCCTGCCTATGCTTGCTGTCTGGCTACTGGCCAATCAGTGTTTTATTAAACCAATATGAGTGACAAATCTTTACAGCGTACAAGAGCACAGTTAAGATTCATGCAATGCTATATCCAAAAGAACTAACTGAATATTAACAAAAGAATGAAATAGAATACACACACACACATACACATTTAGTGACTCACCTAAAAGTTACTATGCTGCTAAGAATAACCTTGACATTCTCATGCCCCTGCTCCCATCTCCCAAGAGATGAAATTACAGGTATGTTCCAACATTCTGTGTTATATGGTGTCCATCACAGAAAACAGATTATAAGTGAAGCCTTGTCACACACTAAAGGATCATCATTAAAGAACAATCAAGTAGTTACCACTAGAGGCATTTCATTTGTATTTTAGTAAATAAATTTTGCCTGAAGATCAGAAAATAAAACAGCCCCACTGGTCAGCCTTACAGAATAGGCAGTGGTAACACACACCTTTAATCCCAGTAGCCATACTAGTTGCCATGGAAACTGGGGGTGTATGCATGCTTTTAATCCCAGTGGTGCATGCCTTTAATCCCAGCCCTAGAGGAGATTATAAAACAGGAGGAAGCAGCTCTCAGTCTCAGGCTCATTCTGAGATTTCTGGATCAGTATCACCATTTTGAACTGAGGCCGAGGTAAAGAGCAAATGGCTGGCTGCTTTGCTTTTCAAATCTTCAGATTGAACCCCAATTTCTGTGTCTGAGTTTTTATTTATTGTGCTTCATTTGATGCCCAACTTTTGGAGTACAAATTAATGAAAAAGCCATTTACTTGAGGCTTTTAAGCCACTGCCACAGGCCAGAGCTGCACAAAACTTAGCCACCTGGGTTCAGGAGAAAAACTACTGATCCCAGCTCCCATCCACCCTAGCTTAGCTTCCATGTAAAGATGGAAAATACACAGAGAATCTGGATACTGTATGTGATTGTGTTGTCTTCGAATTGTTTGACTGCTGAGGGAGAATCAACAGCTGCTAAAAGACATTTGATTATAAATGGTGCTGGATTAATCCAACCTGTATATTTTGAAAATGCCTTGATTTAAAAATTTAAGTCAAAAGATATGTTACTTTGGAGAAGTTTTGCTTTTGTTTCCACAGGAAATNTAAAGATGGAAAATACACAGAGAATCTGGATACTGTATGTGATTGTGTTGTCTTCGAATTGTTTGACTGCTGAGGGAGAATCAACAGCTGCTAAAAGACATTTGATTATAAATGGTGCTGGATTAATCCAACCTGTATATTTTGAAAATGCCTTGATTTAAAAATTTAAGTCAAAAGATATGTTACTTTGGAGAAGTTTTGCTTTTGTTTCCACAGGAAATGAGAGTCTGTGGATTCATTCTTGATTAAGAAAAATAACTTTTGATAGACTGTGGAGTCATTCTTAGTTAAGAAAAATAAGGTTTGATCAAGGAAGACTCCCTGACAATGGGAACAGATGGCCCAGATGATTCGACATTTTAGAGCACCTCTGTTGCAGTTTCCTCTGAATTCTACACCCAGAACAGCTTCAAGACTGCTAGCTGAGATGATTCAGACTAACAGAATACTCAAGTCAGGACTTGACAATAATCCTAAATTTTCTTTGGGTCCCCAAAAGATTATCAGTACCCCCAGTCAGCAGGAAGTAGCCTAGAAAAAGATGCCTGCATTTTCAAGGGATGAAATGGGTGCTTTTTGGTTGTGAAGTCATTAAATGGATTATGGATGTTTGTCTTTGTTTAGGGTGTTGGTTACAAGTTGTTATGGATAATTGCCAAGAAAAAAACTAAACAAAGGAAATTAGATTCAAGGTTCTTGTTTTGAAAAGAAAAAAAGGAGGGATATTGATGTGATAGCATAAAATGGTAGATTAAAGGGAGGATATAGATATGATAAAATGGAAAGGTAGATTATTGAATCTACTTTTAAAAAGCAACTACTAGTTTTAAATGTTTTACATTGGATTGGACTTTTGTATATTGTATAGAAATTTTGTATATTGATACAATTTTGAGATTAATTTTTGTTAAAACATACTGTACATATATTTCAATATCATTCGAGGTATTATACCTACACAGTCCATTTAATAATGCGATGCAAATTTCTAGTCCTTGAAATCTATTATTACTAACTGCTTAGGATAATTAGGAAATAGAGGTTAATAGTTAATTACCTAGTATAATCAAATTTGTACTCACATTAGGTGTGTTTTCAAGGTCAAACAAAGATATATTTTAGGTAGATGGGTCATCTTCAAACACTTCAGAGATTTACAGAATATGGCATTTAACATGTTTTAATAACCTAGGTTCTTCTTTTTTATGACAATGAGACATGTCTGTTCTTAGCAGTGCCAATCTACTTCAGAGAAGATAATAGGCATAAAAGAAACTCCACATGGAGTTTACTTTCTTTGTGGCAAAAGTAAGCCAGTGGGTAAGAAAATGCCCCTGCTTCAACTGCTGACAGTATTCTGTCCTAATTAGATAAGCAGAACACAAAATATCCTGCTTTACAGAAAAGTCTGTTGTTATGCTGAAGATGGATGTTCCAACTTTGCAGAGGAACTTTGGGTAACTTTCTAGGCAGCCAGCTGTTTCTGTCATTACTCACATTTTTGGAAGTTGCTTACTTGCCCTTCCTGCTTACTTAGTTAATGTTATTTCCTTCTCGGGTCTCTGAGGGAGTTGAAGAGTAGATAGCTATAGTTATAGTTTTCCTTGTTTAGCTGATACAGAAAGCATGTTATGATACAAAGTAAATTAGGTAGAAGACTTTAGACTCACCAAGATAGGATAAATATGAAGTATTTTCTATGAATTTTTCAAATACAAATGGACTACACATTGTTGATTTATTTATTGCCTGTATATAGTGTGTAGTTGTTGTATATAGTTTTTCTTATACTAGTTATACCCTTCTTTTTTTATTTTAGACAAAGATGGGACATATAGTAGCATTTCATTTGTATTTTAATAAATAAAGTTTGCCTGAAGATCTGAAAGTAAAACAGCCCCACTGGTCAGCCTTACAGACAAAGACGTGGTAATACTAGCTTTTAACCCCAGTAGCCACACTGGATGCCATAGAAACTGGGTGGAGAACATTATAAAATGGAAGGAGACAGCTCTCAGTCTCAGTCTCATTCTGAGATTCCTGGAGGCAGGATCGCCATTTCGGACTGAGATGAGAGCCAGTGACTGACTGCTTTGCTTTTAGAGTCTTCAGGTTGAAACCCAATTTCTGACTCTGGGATTTTATTGATTGTACTTCAGTCACCTTCTCAGTGGCTGGCACTTGTGGACTGAGACTCCAGGCAGGACCCTGTAGACAACATTCTAAAACCTTTCTGTAGACCCTTGCCTATTACAGCACATTCAGAACTTCTACAGCAAGCCCAGAAGAGGCAGCAGCAGAGTCTTTCAATACGATGCGAGGAAAATAACTTCCCCTGCCATAACAAGTGTCAAAAGCTTCCTGTGTCATCAACAGAGCATGCACACGTGAAAAGTCACAGCTCATGAAAGCAAAGGATATTATGACGTCATTGAGGAAATAAAACACAGAACGACAGAAATCAGCCCTAAGTAAACAAAGAGCTACTAATTATGTGACAAATGACTCAAAATATTAGTCTTAAAAAAATGTCTGGTGAACTCTAAGAAAATCGAGATACAAAACTAGACAGTCTCAGAAGAATGACAGATGACTCAAATGAGGACTTCAGTAAGGATCAGACATCACACAAAAGAACCATATGTAAACCTGTGTGGATTACAAGTGCTCTAAATGTATCTCTCAATATAAATAGACATACATTTTTGAAATGTATCTGTAAATCTATAAAAAATAAATATATAGGCACATTTAACATTCAAGTATATTTGACATATAGTTAGACAAGCACATGTAGCTTGTCTGAGGATAAAGTTAACATAAATGCATAGATATACGAAACATTTTTGCTTTCTATTTGTTGGTTATATACGTAACTATCAAGGGTTATTTCTTATGATATTTTGGAAAATATCTTTCAACAAGGTGTATTAAGAACTTTTGTAAAATGGGCTTGATAAAAATGGACACACAGAAATTAATAAGAATACTTACTTGGTGTCTTCTGGAATGTCCATTTTCTAAGCTTCATAACTGACACAAAGTCATGAGCAATAATAAAATTAGAGGAAGTGATGTTGGGAGATTTCCAAAATAAGAAATGTCAGAAACAGGATAAACAAGAATCATAATAAACATTATGTCATGGTCAGATATTTCAAAAAAAAATTAGACAAAAATTGAATATTTTCGTTAGCACTATATAGAGTAGTTTCCTAATAGCCCATCAGCCCCTCTGATCACAATGCTGATGACTTGGCAATGCAGGGAGACTACTGCAAAGGCAAGGCTTAATCCTTTGTTATGAACACACTCTCAGCTGCCGGGTTAGATCGCTGCATGTATTTGGTGTTTAGTCTGAAAATGAGATGAAGTACCCAATGAGGCAGATAATACATGAAGGTTTCTAGGGCTGTAAAAGGACCCGTGCAAGCTTATAAAATGGCATTTCTCCAATGGCTTGTCTGTGTTTAGACATCTACAAAAACCTGCACCTTCAGCAGGGGGACAGCACAGATCCACGAGGAAGCTCATGAGGGCAGAGCCATCCAAGTGTCCTGCTTTATAGGAGACATGGTCATTGTTTCCCAAACATTCCGAAAGACCACATACTTCTGTGGAATTACCCTCCCAGTGCTTACAAAACATTAAAAACAAATGACCATTATGATTCAAGCTTGTAATCCAGTCCTCAAGTGACAGAGGCAGGGATTGCTACAAATTTGAAACTAGCTTGTGCTACAAAGTGAACTGCAGGGAAGCTTGGGCTACTAAGATCTAGCCTAAAAATAAATAAATGAATACATAAGTAAAATGTACATATTTTGCCTAATAAAGTGGGTTTTCTGCACCAAACTTTTCCCTAGTTCCTTTGTGGGGAGGATTTGTAATCCATGTGAGAGGCTTTGTAACTACTGGCGTCCTTTCTAGGATCTCACATCTGCTCATTTCACAATTACAATGCAGTTAACACTTGGGCTTCGGTGAACAACAGAATAAACATTTCTCTTGCAAACATCCCTCAAATGAAGGTATAATATGGGGAAAATATCAAGCCACACATACATGGAAATACTTATCAGAATGTCTGATAGGAAGTATTTAATAACGTTAAGATGTTAAATCACGTCTAGTATCCTGCAGTGGAATATTCCACAGCACTAAAACTGATTAGCTATCCTGAATATAGCAACACAGATCATTCAAAATATGTTGCTGAGTAATAAACCTACAAAAGAAGAAAAGACTGTGATGACATTTGAACTTTGAAAACTTGAAAATAGTGTATATTGTTTAGAGAGATGAAGCTGCATAAGAACAAAAGCAGGCATGGGCATTATTACAGCACCAACTCCAGGACAGTCACTGATACTAGTGTGGAAACACAGGAGTTGGATGAAGCCCTTTACCGGTATCTTAGCATTTTATTTCTTTCCATAAATGGTATTTGAAAATGTATATGGAGGGCTGGAGAGATGGCTCAGAGGTTAAGAGCATTGCCTGCTCTTCCAAA
>LOJH01053472.1:0-12185 GCA_001685095.1 Ellobius talpinus
CCGGGCCACTGCTCTGGGACAGGTAGGCAGACCTCTGTGAATTTGAGGCCAGCCTTATCAACAAAGTGAGTTCCAGAATGGCCCAGACTGTTACACAGAGAAACACTGTCTTGAAAAACCAAAAAAAAGGGGGGGTGGATGGCAAAATCCAAGTGTTTCCTATATTAACTGAGGCATATAAGGTCAGCTTTCCCATATCCATTTTTATAGCAGAGAGAAATCAAGACTATGTAATCTTTACCTTCAACCTTCTGGTCTCTGACTTATGTCAAGTTCTGCTTTCTCAAGTTCTGCTAGGCAAGAGCTCTACCAAGAATGCTGTGATGAACAATGACCATCTCCCTCCTATAAGGGAATACTCAAAAGACATTAGAAGACAGTTTTTCAGTCCAAATCAGTGGCTGGTATTAGTGGTTTTCACTTGTGCAAGCAGATTATATTCTACACTTACACTTGACAATTGATCTGAACTTCATCAGAACCAACAATCTAAGAGTTGAAGACAAGAACTTCATCAGAACCAACAATCTAAGAGTTGAAGACAAGCTGAAAGATAACAGCAAGGCAAGTGTCATGTGTTTCTGGGAAGGTGGCTCAGTTGGAAAAAGTGCTGTGCAAGCGGGAACTGAGTTTGATCCCAGATCCCAATGGGGAAACAAAGAATGGTAGAACACAGAAGCTTTCTGGCTAGTCAGTCTAAACTAACCAGTGAGCTCCAGGCCAACAAGTGAGCCTGCTTTAAAAAACAAAACAAACAATAAAACCAAGGTGGACAGTGCCAGAAGAACACTACTTCTGGCTTCCTTGTGTACGTGTGTCCATGTGAGTGCACAGATACACACACACACACGAGTTATGTAGCAAAAATTTAGCACATTCTATTGATCAGAAGCAAGCACAAGACTGTCCAAGATCAAAAGTGAAAGGACTAGGCAAGGACATCATCACCAGAAGAGGTTCGGGTTTGGGACACAATTTGGAAATCAGATATCATACTGTGATAGGCAAAACTAAATTCAGATGGGGAGAACTGATTATCTTGTCCCTTTGCTCAAAATCGACACACAGTCCATTTCGTTCTCGCCTGGCTCAGCAGTTTCTTTCAGCTCTTTACAGCAAGAGAAAAAAAGGAGAATGAACACATTCGAAATCATTTGTGGTCATCCGAAAGTTTTCTGAAAACAGGGATGAGTTGGAGGTTGAAGTGGGAATACAGCAAAACTCAGTTGAAACATTGGCAGCGTGAGCCAGGACTTCGTTGGCATAGTGTTTAAGTACTTGGATCTAAATCACAGTTGTGATTCTTTGCTTAGTTCCAGGCTTAGTAGGTAGCTGTGCTCTTAGCAGAGAGTAAAGTGATTGCTGCCCTGCTATACATTCATTTATCACAGCCGTTTCTCACCCATCTGGGTTGACAGCTCACTTCACAGAGGTGTGGTCTATTACTGACAATGTAAGCAGGCTCCATTGCAAATAGGTTAATATACTGAAAAAGGGATGGAACTCAGTGTTTGAATTGAGGATTTTAACATTAGATTTTTACTTTTCAATTTTAGGAAACTTGCAGCACCACCTATTTCTAAAGTGTTTTTAATGATCCATGAATAACTAATAAGCGCACTTCCAGAATGCTCTAGAATGCAAAGACTCTGGGGCTTCAGATAAGGAGAATTAAATTCTCAAAGTGAAATATGTGAGAAGACATTCACAGACTAAGATGTGAGATGCTTGCTCTCTCTCTCTCTCTCCATCTCCTGTACTTAAAGGCATCTAACAGCTGGGGATTCAGCTACCTATGCTTCAGAACAATCCGTCCCAAAGTTCAGCTGCCTATACAGATATGAATGCAATCTGACGACATAACTTAGTGGTATGTATGTAAGTGTTATGGCTCTGAAAGGAAGGTATCCTGGCAGTTGGAAGCCCAGGAACACCTGCAGTTCAGAAGGGAAAGGTATCCTAGCAGTTGGAAACCAAGGAATCCCTACAGTGATAAAAGGAAAGGGACCACAACAGATTGTTACAGCTCTGTTCTGGTGGAGGGAAGGTTTCCCCAGCAAAGTGTTACAGTCCTTGCTCTGGGGAAAGGTTTCTCTAATGCCAGCATAACAACTTTGCTCCAGCAGGGGAGGGTTTCCCGAGCAAGGTTGTTACAGCTCTGATCTGCTGTGCTCCAGAGAAATGTTACAGCTCTTCTCAACTTCCCCTGAGTGTAACAGTTCTACTCCAGTAAGGGAATGTTTTCCCCTCTGCTCTGGTGAAAGTTGTTATATCTCTGCTCTACTCTGCTCTTAGGCAAAAGAAAGTCCTTACAACAAAGCTCATTCTAGAGATTTATTGAATGGGGGTATCCAGGAGAGTGGTTCCTCTACGAGGGTGGAAAAGGGTTAGCCACAAACTGAACAGGTACAGGACTTATATCAGGTTTCTTTGTGGCAGAGCATTCCAAGGTGGAGATTTTCAGAGTGGAGATTGGTAGGATCTCAATTACTGAGACCAAGCTCAGAGATTGGTTGGATTTCATGCTCAAGGACTGATTGGTTTTCGTGTTTTTGACATGGCTGGTTTTCATGCTAAGGGATTGATTGGATTTCAATTCCTGAGTTGGTTAGAAGCAGGTGTGTTTCCTTGGCCCCTGTCTTTGGGCCAGGGTGTTCTTCCACTGGCCCTTTTTACCCCACCATGTAACGATTATCTAAATTGTTCCAGTATAATAAAAGCTAGGGAATCAGAAACTGAGATAAAACCTAATAAATTCAATGGCAATGGAGAGTTGGTTGATTGATCCTTTCTCCGTGTTTTTCCTGAACCACCAGACCCAGAAATTACCTCTATTCTTTTCCTGTCCTCTCTGGAAGACCTCCTCAGCCCTCCAAGAACTCAGTGGCTAATCCTGGTCAGCCAATCACTGACTCTGTCCTATGATTCAAGGTGGCTTTATTGGCACAGTGGAATGGCTGTACAAACAATTCTCCAACAACATTTCCCCCTTTTATCTAAATAAGAAGGAAAGGTTGTCACTCTAACAGTGTGAAACTATATACAATAGGAACAGTTATCAAGTAAAAAGTACATTCACAATATCCACTCCATTAGTATTTGCCAAATTCATAGAAAATACTCTATTATCTATCTTACCTTGGTAAGTCCAAAGTTTTATACATAATTACTTTCTATCATCACTATGGAACACTAACTATAACCATCTAATGTTCAACCTCATCAGAGACCCAAGAAGGATATAATATTACCTGAAAAAGCAGGAAGTGCAGAGCAAGCAACTTCTAACACTAGAAATGGCAGAGACATCTAGCTGCCTGGACAGCCACCCCGGGATTCCTCTGCAATTTTGGGTCATCCATCTTTGGCCTATGGGCCTCAAATATCTGTGAGACTTTTCTGGGAAGCAGCAGTTTTGAAGGACTTTCCTACATTGCCTTGGCAAAGTTGTGTAGTTACCTTATTTGGCATCCTGCTTGTCCAGTTTGGACAGCATATGATCAGCAGTCAAGGTAAGGGCAGTTTCTTTGCCCAGTGGCTAACTTTACTACAAATGAAAGCAAACTCCTTGCCAGCCACCTTCTTGTAGAGTAAATTGGTGCTTTCCAGAAGCAGATGTGTCTCACTGTTATGAAAAGACTTATATTAAAACATTAAAATGCCATATTCTGTATGTCTCTGAAGTATTTGAAGACCATCTTTCTATTTAAAATATGTCTCTGATTAACCTTGAAAACATACCCAACATGACTATAAGTTTGATTATTATAATGAATTTATTTGATTGTTATTATGAATTGTCATGGTTCAGTGCAAGAAATTTAAATATTTTAAATATCATATGCAGCATATATTGGAGAGGTTAAAGTACCACAATCTATTAAATACATCTGGGGTACACAAACTTAGTTCTTAGCTACCTACTTCAGACTCAAGCCTGAAATGACATACAGGAAGCTAGATGAAGCCTATTTCTAGAATGAGTTAGTACTCTATGTGACCATTAATATCAAAATAAGTTTTAAAAATATATATTAATCTTCAATTTTTTGAGATAATATTTATAGCTTAAGAAAAGTTTTAAAGAGTGAAAAACCAAAGGATTTTGAAATTAGTGGCAATAGGATAGTTACTTAATTTTGACTTTTCTTCTGTCCCATATCAGGTGGCTCTTCTGACTTGAGACAGAGATTTTGGATATGCTTTATCAAGCATGCTTGGGTTTAGAGAAGGAGAGGACCACACTCCAATTTGAAATATAACTTTAATTTTTAATTGAATTGGTACTACAAAAGGACAATTTGTCTTATGTGTCTGCAGAAAATAGTAGAGGCAAACATTTGGGAAGATTTATTAGATTTTATTCGATGGAAGTGTTCTATACTTTTAGGCCAGTTTGCTCTTTTCTTTGGGAATTTTCTCTGGATGATTTATTTTTCTTCTTCAGATGTCTAATTATGCAGTAGTCTTCACATTCCTTAGTTGGATACTTTTATTCTCTTAGAATGACAATCAAAACCCTGCCCCAACCTTAACTTTGGGGAGTTTCCTTTTCTGGCTGGTTTAATGGCCTCTCCTAATCAACAGGTCTTTCCTGTTCAAGTCTAATATTTATCAGCTTTGATACTATCCATAGCTTTTCTTCTTTCATGGAAACAAAGGCAAAACCTCTTCCCCCAATGTAACATATAACCTGGTTTCCATTCTGAGGTCAACATCTCCTTAAAGTATACAGGTTGATTTAAGTCAGCAGCTTTTTCTACTATCCAATGTCCCTCTGTAGCTGTTGTTCCTTTCTCATTATCATTTAAAAATTTAAAGTTAACAAAGTATTGTGTAATCTATCTCTGGAGGTCTTTATTAACCTTTTCTATTTATTAAGCATATATTATAAAGTGTGATTACATCTTTCTATAGCTTCTTGACTTGTAGGATTGTGTGGTATACTTGCAATGTAATTTATGTTATAATATGTAAAAAAACTGTTTCATTTTATTAGAGACATGCTGGAGCACTGTCAGTATTAATTTGTACAGGTATCCCCATGATGGTTATAACTTCTAATAAATGTGTAATTACAGAATCAACCTATTCAGAATTCAAAGCAATTGCCCATTGAAATCCTGAATATGTATCTATGGTATGGTATACATATTTTAATTTTCCGAGTGCTGGGGTTAAAGGCGAGTGCCAGATGTACCAGCTCTTCTAATGCCTGTAATTTTGGGGATGTCAAAGACCAGTGTTCTACCCAGACAAGTTTGTCAGTTAACCAAAAGGCCCCAGACTTCTGGAATATTCAAAATCTGCAGCAAATGCCAGAAGACTGGGGCCTTTTGTTTGGATTATCTCTGCAAAAGACATTTTTTTCCCTAGGAATGCCTTGCCTAAAATCTCTTTTCAGATGCCCTTGTTTACCACAATTAAAAATCTGATATTTTGATTTTTCTTAAAATTTCTAGAAATTACTTCTATCAAAACAGCCTCATAAGCACGAGATCTAATATCAGCTGTATTTTGGACCCATCCATCTATGGGGGCTGATCTTGCCTTTAAAAGCCTAATTACTTTTTTTATATTCTGAATTAGCATTCTCGAAGGCCAAAGATTCAATTAATATTTGTGTAACTCCTGGATCTGATATTATTCTATTTACAGCTGAAGCCAATCTTTGTTAAAAAAAAAAAAAAAANAAAGCAAAGAGCAATGAAGGCTTCTTTTGGCCCTTGTATAGTTTTAGTAAATGACTGGGTCCTCTTTCCTTCAACCCTGTCTGAAGCACTCAAAGCTGTTATATGACTGGGAGTGGGGGGAGTGGGAGGTTGGGGGAGACCTGTGTGGCCCTAAGTGAGGGCAGAGGCTGGAGGGGCAGCTAGCCCCAGAAGCATTGGGGGGCTGGGGGTGGGCAGCAGCTTAAGGACTATAATGAAAAAAAGCCCTGGATGCAGAAAAACAGGTACAGAGTGCCGGTGGAGAGGGTCAAAGCTGGCCACTGCAGCAGCAGGCAGCTGAGGTTGTGGCGTAGAGGGTTCATTGCCTTGGCATGGTTTAATAATTCCATGCCTTGGATGCCAGGTGTAATGATTATCCAAATTGTTCCAGTGTAATAAAAACTAAGGAGTCAGAAATTGAGATAAAGACCTGATAAATTCATGGACAGTAGAGTCAATTGGCTGATCCTCTCTTCACGTTTTTCCTGAACCACCAGCCGCAGAAATCCCCCTTCTCTCTTCCTGTCCTCTCTGCAGACCTCCTGGGTCCTCCAAGAACTCTATGACTAATCCCAGCCAGCCAATCGTTGACCACAGTCCTTTGAATCAAGGTGGCTTTATTGGCACAGTGGAATGGCTGTACAAACAATTCTCCCACAACAGTGGTAGAATATTTGCCTGGCATTGTTGTATAACAGTTTCTTCCCAGAATGAAACATTCCATCCTGCAGGAGGCTCCTTAAACAGGAAAGTAAACAACTTCAAATTAGCTTCAGGCAATCACTGGAACTGACCAGATGCGCTAGGTCCCTTTCTGCCAGAGAACAGGATGAAAGCTGAGTCCCCCACAGATGGAAGGAAGCTCACTGCTAAGGTGACTTCTAACAACCCAGCAGCAGAGAAGATTCTGCGAGAAGAAAAAACGGCAAGGAAGACCAGCCCAGCTGCCTGGAAGAAGCAGAAACCAGCCGAACTGCCTAGAAGAGACTGAGACCACTCGGGAAGGACACTCTTTGAGCTGCCTGCAGGCTGTGCGGTATGCTCCAGGTTCCCAGCTTTGATGGGCTGTCGTCCATGCTGGGATGGACCCTGGTGATGCAGTTGTCTTTGAATCATTCTGCTTCTGTCAGTAACCCCAACAAAATTCATTGATTTACCAGGTTGGATTTTGGTGGTATTGGTGCTTTGGTCTGTAGAGGCAGCATTAGCTGGGGCTGGGAAGATGTGCATTGCATCTCCCCCAGGAGAAGTTTCATCATAGAGCTGACATGCATACGGTGCTAGGTTCAATCCCCAGGATTGCAAATCCCCAGAGTTACATTCTGCTTAAAGGGTTTAAGGGCTGAGAAAGTTTTCTCTAAAAGACTAGATAGTAAATGTTTTAGGCTTTGTTTCTGGTATGGTTTGCATCTGCAATGTATGCTAAAGGCTTGGTCCTCCACCAATACCAATAGTGGTTTGTTTTTTCTAAGTCGAGATTTGAATGAGTTTTCTCTTACCCAGTACAATGTGATGTAGCACTGCCTTGACGCAGGCACCAAAGCCATGGGACCAGTTGGCCATATACGGAGAATCCCCAAACTGTGAGCTAAAGGAAGCCGTAATCTTTAACCATTGGCTCATCTCAGGAATGTGTCAGGTAGCGGGTTGTAATTCCCGCAACTGGAGGATCAGCTGAGCTGAAGATCACAGGTAATCCCACTCACACAACTATGAGGAGTGTGAAGCCTCTCATCCTTTAGAGGGTTAAGTTGCCTGGCTCTGGCCTCATCCAGGAGAGGACAGGCAGAATCAGGTGACCTTCTTCAGCCACAGCCATGAAATCACACAAGGTCATATATACAACATTTTATACATCAAAGCAAATTATCAGGTCTCTCTGCACTCTGGGGACAAACAAATAGATCCTGCCTCTCAGTGGGAAGTAACATTATTATAACCATGAAGACAACCAAGGGACTTTTTAAGAGGTTTATGGTTACTTCAGTATCAGATTTGCTAGATTTAAATAACTTCAAACTGTGACATAAATCTCCACATTTTACTTCTACTGCAACCCATTGTTCTTCTGCCTTTTCCCCACGCTGAGCTAGCCTGTCATAATTCTCAGCACCCACTCACTTTTCTGAGAACTCCCTTATAGTGTGTCTGTCATGACATTATGAGCTACCAGGGAAAGAGACCAGGGCCCTACGGTTCTGCCATAACTTGGAACATGTTTCATAGATACATATGCATCTCACTAAGCTATAATGAGGTTTAAAGACAGGCTATTTGCTTAGTTCGCAGAGGCAAAGCAAATGAACAACCCACCATTGGCTACAGATTCCAGGAGAAAAGCATGCACCACAAGGTCGCATTTCATGCCCAGCTCTCATTGCATCAGTTAGGTGGTTAAGCGGACCAGCAATTTTCCAAGCTCACAATCAAGACTTTAGTAGCCATGTGCTTCTTTAAAAGTTTGAACTAGAAATCACCTTTATAGAAAATGTTATATTTCAACCCTAGGTTTTTCTGCAGGTGAAAAATCAAAATGTAACAGAGAATTTGAATCTATGCAGTATGTGTTCCAGCCAGGATGGGTTCTGGAGAAGGTTTCTAATCTACAGTGAATGCTGCTGCTAATTGCTCAGCTGAATTATTCAATGTGGGTTTAATTTTGTTTTGTTTTGTTTTTAAATCTCATTGTTCCCCGTCTTGCTTCATCTGATGGAAAACTTTGACAGTTTATTGTTCTTTGAAGCAGCTGGGATGCACTCTTAATTGATGATTTGCTGCGTTCTATTTCTTCCTTGACTCGCTCCATCTTTCGTTCTCTGGAGCAGTTTCCTCCAGTGCCTCCTGTCTTGCTGAACTGATGGATGGTGCTGCTCCACGCAAGCACAGGCTGTGGTCTTCAGTCTCTCCGCATCCCCCTTCTTATAGGTTACAGAATACACGCAGGAGTGATGCTAGCGTGAGCCTGACACGATCCATCTGCAACGTGGATTTATATGTATGGCATCGGTTGATTATTAACGAACCCACCTGATTTGATAGCTATTACCCTCGGCGTTTGGTAGATGAAGACATTTGCCATCATTCCTGGGTCGTCTCCTGGGAAGACCACAATGCCCATGTGTCAGGAAAGGGCACGGAGATAAACCTCTCTATAGACGATTTCAGGCTTATTGAACACGAGCAACCACTCATAGAGCGGAAGCGGATCAGCTGTGATTGGTTAGCACATTACTTCCAATTGGATAGTGAGTGCGGATACTCCCAGAGACACTATGCAGAAGAATCACATTAAGGAGAAGGGGAGGGTGCTGATTTGTCTGCAGGCTGCTGCTGGGTCCTCATGCCATTTCAGAATTCACTCTTCTGACTTCTGGGGCACAGTGTGCCGTGCTTTTTATTTAGAAGTGCAGTGTACAAGGTTATGCCTGCATTTTCTCCTATGGACGTTTACCAGGCCGTCTGAAGATATACATGCAAAAGCCAATCTCAGTAGTTTTCCATAAACTTTGATGATTCTCCTGGATCCTCATTTGATTAACATAGCACCATTTATCAGGTATCCATATTTGATCCTTGGTTCATCTTTCTCCTTAACCCAGCATGTCAGGTCAGGGAATTCACAGAGTTGGGGCTGTAGCTATAGTTGGTAGAATGCTTGCCTAGCCTGCATGAAACCTTGGTCTCCATCTCCAGTACCATTAAAATCCAAGACTTGTGGCACAAACCTGTAATCCCAGCACACAGAAGATAGACAGGATGATCAGGAACACAAGGTCCTCTTTGGCTATACTAAAAGTTCCAAACCAGCCTGGACTTCATGAGTCCCTGCCTTAAAACATAACAAAATAAATACATCCTTTCTCCTTGAGAAAACCACGTCTTACATGTTTCCTGGGGAAATACAATCAAACTTCTATGCACCTCAGATAGGGTACTTCTGACTGTCCCTCCCAAAATGCTTGCACTGAAGTTTAACTTTGCAAACCAGTGAGTTTATTGGGGTTATTTCCAGGGCCCTGGTTGAGGGGTTAAAGGAGCATGGGGGGGCTCAGCAGCAGCTGTATCACTGACACACACTGTATCATGAGTGAGAGCTCATGGAAGCTAGATCCCTGGAGTTCGCTCTCCAGCTGGTGTCCAGTCAGTTCCTCTCCGCAGCAAATGTTTCCTGCTTTTATTGCAATGGGGGAAAATGACTTCCATTTCAAACTGGGTTTCAAACCAAGTTACTGCGTTAAGTAATATATAAACAAAGAAGTAAACCCGGAAGTCAGCAGGACCTTATTCTTAGCCAAAGAACTGTTAACCACAGGATGTCTAGACCACAACCCTAAAGTCAGCCTGGTCGGCTGTTGATGATTTACAGCCATCTAAAGAGGAGGCTGATGGCAGAGCCACCTGGCTCTTTTTCTTACTGTGTGATTGTTATCTAAAATACTGATGCTCACTCTGCTTCTATAATCTCATCTTGTTGTGGGTCCGGGCTTGCTCAGAGATTCACCAAGATCATCAATACATTTTAATAAGAAAAGGCATTTTATTTAGATGCTGGCACCAGGCACCCTGGCAGGAGGACTGCACCTGAGAGTGCGCCCAAGGTGGGTCCATCACCTAGCCATACCAACACAGGGCGTATAAAGGAGAAAACAACCACAGTTACCATTCTGGGTCTAGTAGTTGCTTTTCTGAGCAGAGTCTAAGTCTGATTACAAAAGCAGAAATAGGAGTTAGTCTTATGACTTGCTCTGTTGCAAGAACAACAAATTTGACAAGATCAGTCCATTCAAGAATAGTCGGCACATCTGGGCCAAAGGGGAAGCAAGCAGACAGGGTAGAGCCCATAGAACCTGGGGGTTTACATGCTAGAGACAGTTAAGATATGTATCTTCTGCATAGTAGTGAAAAACTTAAATGTGGTGTTAACCGTCACAGTTTATGGCTGCTTGTTCAGAAAAACAAAAGCAAACCCAAAACCAAACAAGCACGATAAGGCCTCAAGTAGCAAAAGCCCCAGAGTCTAGACAGTTGTGGTTTGTCTCGTGGTTTGTCCCTTTAAAAGCTCCAGCCACTGCCTTCCCCTTTGGCTGCAGCTGTCAGATTAGCAAAGGCGGCTGTCACAACATTGCAAAAGTAAAACAAACTTGATTTTTTTTAAATCTTTTTGTTTTGTTTGGAAGTCTTTCCCTGGTGGTCTTAAACTGTAATATTTTGGAGACCCGAGTGAAATTTCTGGGAGATCCCTGACTTGGGGCCTGAGGTCTAAGTCTCCCTGAGACTTAAGATCCCAGGGAGCCCACAATTGGGAGGCCCCAGTGGACTTAGAAGTCTAGGGGGCCTGAGATCATGGCTGCCACAAATTAACAGCCTGGGATAGGCTCCCAAATGGGAGCAAGTCCACAATGGCCATGAGAGACCCTAGGCAGGGGCCCAGACTGGGATGGCTACAAATTTACAAATTGAACGTAAGAATTGCTAGCCAATGTGCATCTCAAACTCAGATTGATTGGTGAGTTCTTTTGTTCTGTTTGGAATCTGTATAATCTGGAGAGGTTGTAGGGTCGATTGATGAAAACATTAATCCAGCCTCTAGGCAGAAAAGAAGTTCTCTTGTCCCCTTGGTTAGGAACTATTGAGTATATGACTGAATGTGGTCGTTATATGCACGTCTGTCTGGTCCTCTCTGTTTGCACGAACATTCTGTCTTTTGAAGTTACTGTTTGATAGATCTGTATTTTCTGGTGTGCCCCTAAGTTTGTTGCAGACGTGAAAGCTGAACCAAGCAAGGGAGGGAGATTGAGAGAGCGCAAGCTTCAGTGTGAGCTCCTTGTTATTACTTCTCTCAGTGTGCTCCTGCACGCTCCTCAGTCTCTAGCCAGGGGTCTCTCTGGGGGCTACCACACCTGTACATCCAGGCTGGGGTAATGCGAGTGCCCCCACATGCCACCCTGTGGGCACCAAAACCCCCATCTCCAAATGGCCTGGTACACTTCCACCTCACTGGGGCCCAGAGGCCCAGGGCCACGGCAGTCTTTTGGGTGTGGATATTACTAAAGCATTGCTTTATGCTGTTCAACTGTATTAAAAGCTGACCCGAGTTGGGTTATGGCCAATCGCTCTTCTCAGGAACTTACATCTCAAGGTAAATGGTTAAATAAAAAAGGTTTAAAATGAATAAATGAAAATTATAAAAATATGCTGGCTAGTCTTATGTCAACTTGACTATGGTGATTGGGAAAAAAATGGCCCCCAAAGGGAGTGGCACTACTAGAAGACATGGCCTTGTTGGAGGAAGTGTGTCACTGTGGAGGTGGGCTTTGAGGTCTCATATATGCTCAAGATTGTAGTGATAGGGGAGCGGGCCTGCTTTTCGTCCTGCCCGGCTCCTGCTTGGCTAGCTTAACATCCAAAATAACAACACATAAATTGTATTTATTTAAGCACTGCCTGGCCCATTAGTTTTAGCTTCTTCTTAGC
>LOJH01053476.1:0-12184 GCA_001685095.1 Ellobius talpinus
GTGTCTCAGCTGCCGCCGCAGAGCCGACTTTCCGAGGACCCACGCAGCCACCAGCCAGCCAAGATGCCCAAGCCAGTAAGTCATCGGGTGGCGTGCGCCAGGCTGGGCTCCCCCCGGGGAGTCACCTCGCGCAGGCTGCTCAGCAGTTCCTTTTTTTCTGGTGAAGGGCGCCGACCGCCCTCTTGGTACCTGGGGACGCCTTTGTGGTACTCTTTAGTCACCTTTGCTGGTGCCTTTCGGTCGCTGGCCTCTCCTCCGACCTCCCCCACCCCACCCTCGGGTATTCCGATTGTTTTAAAAGTGTCTGATAATGTTACTTCGAAGTTTTTTAACTAGTGCAAATCGCACGGAGACTGGGGTGGCTTCTTACGACCTACACCTGCCCGCCCAGTTCCTTCGAGCGACCGAAACCACTTGCAACCCACACCTTCCTGGACGATTTGAAGGACATTTGGGAGGAGAGAGGCTCAGTGTCTGGGGTAGCCTGGTCTCAGCCCTTTCTGGGGAGGCGCGGCCGGGCTAAGCAGGGTTTTTGCTGGTTGCAGCAGGATCCCTATCTCGGAACGGGTTAGCCATGGGCAGATGAGGTAGTCAGTCCCAGAGGCTTGATAAGAAGGTTCACTGGGCGCTGGTTGTGAACTTGGGCTAATTAACGTGCTGCATGCTTGCCTCTCTCGTCTTGAATCTGATTGTGTTGAGATTGCTGGCGGGACGGGGTTGGGGGTGGGGGAGAAACAACTAGAGTTGGTTCTCAGTGTAATATATTCCACCTGCCTTAACCTGGGGGGCTGGTGACTGGATAGAGGGAGGGTTTTGTTGTTTTTTTTTTAAGTTGAGATGGAGAAAATAAGATTAACAAAACGACAAAGATATAAGGAATTTATTCCTAGTCTCTAGAGCTTGTCTGTTTTTGCTATTTTTCATTTTATGCTCTCTGGAAGGGTGTTCTAATCTAGAAATCTGATTATTCTTAAAATGATAATTGATCCAGACATTAATATAGTTTTTGGTCTTAGTTATTCATGAGAGAGTATTTTTAACCCCTACACAAAGTGCATTTGAAACTCAGAAGTGACTCATCCGTACCCTACAATGCCAGTGGTATAAAACTGGCCCAGGATGTCTTGCTCTGGGTGCTGCAGCAGATGCTGGTGGAGAGGGGGATTGGTCAGTACATTAGTTCCGGGTGTGGTTTTTTTGATTTCATTAAAACATACAGAGATAGTGCCCAGGGGAAAAAAAAAAGCCAGAACCTGTTTCCGGTCACTCCTTTTTCTTCTCTCTCTACACACTACAATTTCTCTTTTTCTTTTTATTTTCCTAATTATAAGCTATACATAGCATATAATTTATCCTTATAGCCAGTTTTAAATGCGTAGGTGAGTGGCATTAAATATATTGTTAATCAACCATCAGCATCGTCCATTTTCCAACGCCACTGTTTGACACTCCAACACAATCTCCCTTTCCCCAGACCCTGGCAATCACCTTACTAGTCTACCTCTGGGAATTGAGTAGTCTAGGGACCTTGTGTGGATGGAATCTTGTTACTTGTTCTGCCTCGTTTCCATTAGTATAAAGTGTTCATAATTCCAGACACTGCCCTATGTCAAAACTGCCTCTCTTTTAAGGTTCTCTCTCTCTCTCTCTTAAGGGCTGGTATGTTTCAATGTTGTCCTGGTTTAAAGGTCTTCTATGGTAAGAACTTTGGTCTGAAGAGGTAGAGAGTCATCCAGCTGACGAGTAAGCTGTGCGCACTATCAGCTTCAGTAACAGAGTAGCTTTTTTGAAGCGGCTCCACAATAGCCAGAGTTAACAATTTCCAGACTGCTGAGAGGGCTCCTTTGAGGTGCAAGGTGCACACCGGGCTGAAGGAAATCCCATCCTGCCCCCTTGCCGGGAGGGAGGATGTGAACGATGGACTGCTAGATTGGGCGCTGGGAATAGCCTGGTGGCCATCTAAGGCTGTTGAGGGGAAACTGGGTGTGTTAGTTTAGCTTTTTATTGTTGTTGTTGTGAGGGGGTTGTTTATTTCGTGCCTGGGTCAATGTTAAATGAAGCAGCCACCAGCAAACTCTGTAGGTATGTCCTTTAAACAGAAGGTTATTGATTCTATTGAAGCCTAAAACGAGGGTGTCCATGGGTAGCTTGACTGAGGGGGACAATCACGGTCAGCTATGGACACATCTGAATGGTTGATTTGGGCCTTCCATGTGGTGGTTGACTTCTTCTCCAGACTGAGCCAGATAACTTTGTTCATAAAACAGTACAAATGACATGATATTTAGACCCTACTTATTCAGATGCCGGGTGTTTATATGACAGCAAGCAGGGTGCCCTGCACAGAGGTCAACATGGTTCTTTCCCCGTGGAGACTCACAGTCATGTTCTCCAACCCCGACACAACTTAGCCCCCCACACCGTGCTTTCAGAGATTCCCCAGTAAAGTGCAATAGTTAAGTTCGTGGGGTGAGGTGTGGGGGAAACCTGTGATTCCCCTGGAGAAGCCTAAACTTCCGCCTCAGCCCGCTTGGAAGGCTTTGTGGAGGGGTCTGGTACTCGAGGAAGGACAGCTGTGGCCTGCTGTCTGCTCTTGAATTTTCCATGGTCACTTTGGAGCTCCCTCTGATAGGACTGATGGACTTCCAAGGAAGGCAGTCCGGTGCTCTGCTCATCTGGTGTCAGGATTGGACGCTGTGTGGTCTCCTTGGAGACCGACGGGGTCGAGTTGGCGTTAGGGGCTGGTTCAGGAAGCAGTTGCTGCCCAATCTTTTCAGGCAAGGTAGCCTGGGAACTCCTCTTTCTCCCTCCCCAACCTGCTATCCTGGTCTGATGGGAAGCTGCAGTCTCAGAGAGAAGGGTGTTGCCTTTCAAGCCACCATCTCAGATATCTCAGAGCTTTAAGGGGAACTGCCTCTTTGCCGCACCAAGATGCCTCATGTCCAAAGTGGGGACGTGTGGGCCTTTCTAATGTAGTAGATTTACCCTCGGTTAAAACTTGAACGTATGATTGACTATCTACTGTGAACTAAAACTTTCTATCTTACACTGCTGAAGACCGAACCCAGGGCTTGATGTGTGCTAGGCAACTGCTCTACCACAAACCAAGATAGTTTCTGAGATCACCATACCTCTTTGGTGATACTGCTTTTCACTTGATATTTTAACAGGAACAGACTTGTAATGAGTAGACCGATAGGTTTTAAGTACACACATGCATGCGTGCACACACCTCTTCATTGAGAAGAAAGCCCATGGGCAAGCTACTCCCACCCCCGTCCCTCTCACCCAGGACAGATGGTGAATTAGGTAGGTAAGGTTTTGGCGTAGGGCAGTGAGAAATGCTGGCTAGGGTTACTGATCTGCCGTCATCACACAATAAGACACGATGAATATTTATAGCTCATCCAGGAGTCGAGCAGACCTTTGCTAAGTTCCCGTGAGAGGTGTTAGGGCACTGGATGGCAGACCTAACCCCAGTCATTGGGCGGACAGTAATCACAGTCAACGTTGAGCTGTGACCCCACAGTTGTGGGCAGGGGTGCTGAGCACTGAGGAGCGAAGGAGTGCTAAGTGGGAGCAAGCACCCTGGCCCCGCAGTGGGAGGAAGTGGGGTTGGGGTTCCAGTTGGAGCCTGGTTTCTGTTCCGTGTCTGCCATACTCTGGTATTTTAATCTTAACTCAGGTCTTGACCTTCTGGAAGGAGTCCATGGTGTGGCAGCCTGGACCAGGGGAGAAAGTGGAAAGCATTGTTGGTAGCTTTGGATACACAGGACTACAAGGCCTGGCTCAGGTGGCCTTCTGGGTTCTGTCTTGCAGAGATGAATGGGTGCTGGGGGATGGTTGAGAACCTGCTTTTGTACATGTTAATAAAGTTGAAAAAAAGGTTTTATTTTCTTAAAGTCTGACCTCAATCTTATATTGCTGTTTTGGACTCTGGCTTGTGACTGAGGTGGGAAAGGGACCCTAATTCCAGAAAGACAATGCTTGCTACCTCTGACACAAGGTGACAGCAGTGACTTGGTTTCTCTCTGAATGGGGTCCGGGAGCAGAGAGCTTAATTTAGCAGTGGCTCTTAGTTTTGCGGGACTGGGGGGGGGGCTTACCCCTGTGAATCTGTTCCTTTCTTCCATTATTCCTTCCACACTGGCCTCTGTCAGTTGCTGCCCTCAACAATACCATTGTGATTTCGTAGCAGAAAGTGGGCTAGGTAATCTGTTTCCAGCTAGGGAGAAGAGAACAGCACCACCTAGTGAGCTGAAATTCTTTTTCTTAAGTTTTGAGACCGAAACTCTTGTGGCTCTGACCCTTTGACGACCCCTCTGGCTCAGTGTGCTGGGTCTCCTTGGTGGCTGCATCTGCTCTCCGGTGTGAAGCGGGCTAGATGCACAGTTGGCTTTGGAAATCAGGAAAGCACACTTGAGTCTTCTATCTTTTCAACATTAACTACATGTGCACTTCCCATTGATTGTTAATTAGTTTTCAATTCGCGCTATCACTGTTGAGGTATGAAATGCTTGCGGAAGAGCCCAGAGGTTTGGTCATCTTTCCTTACATGCCTGCCCTCCACAGCTGTTGACTTTGGAATAAAGATGACATTTTCGATGTTGGTGGAGCGTTCTCTTGTAGCCCAGGCTGCCTAGACCTTGCTTGGTAGCTGAGGATGACCTTGGAATATCTGTTCCTCCTGCCTCCAACTCCCAGATACTGGGGTTTCCGGTTTGTGCTACCACACCTAGTTAATGCTGAGCTGGGATCAAACCCAGGACTCTGCACACCAGGCAAGCACTCTACCTACTGAGCTATATCCCGAGCCCAAGAGTTTTTTTTTAAACTAACCAATCAGTGGTTAAGAGCACTTGCTGCTCTTGTAGAGGACCTGGGCTTGTTTCCAGCACCCAGCATGGCAGCTCACAACCTCTGTAACTTCGCTTCCAGGAAATGGGACACTGTCTCCTGGACCCCTCGTACTGTATGATAGGCAGGCAGAACACACATACATATAAGATAAAGTTAAAGGACCAAGCAAAAGCAATTCTGTTCCAGCATGACTTAGAAATACACTGCTCTTAGACAAGCCCTTGAACATCGACAGACCTCAGTTTGTCCTCTGGAGTATAAAAGATTTTAAGTGCAGAAGATGCTCCCTAGGGTGAACTGAGGCAAGGCCTGTGTTTGTGAAGTGCAAGCGGCTAATCTTACATGCTGTAAGCTTTGTGGCTCTCGTGTGCACTTCTCAGAGTAGACTGTCAGCGAAAAGTGGAGTTCTTGGTCAGGCTTACCCATGGCCTCACAGGGAAAGAGCCACAGGAAACGTTAGTAAAAACGAACCCCCTGTCTCTCACATCTCCTGTTTTCAGAATTCCTTGGGAATTCTGTCTCCTGCCTGTTGTGAGTTGTCAGGTGCCTCTGTGGGCCTGGCGCCAGGTGTCAAAAATAGTAACAGTGGCTTTGCCTGGGAGGAGTTCTATGGAGCAGGTGAGTGTAGGCAGAGGTCACACGGAGTGAGGTCGAGAGTGACCAGGAGCAAGGGGAGTCAGGGCTTTGTCCATCGTCCGTCCCCCCCTCCCTGCCCCCACATTGGCCAGTTGCTAGGGGTCAGATAAGGGATCTGGGTTGAGGGCTGAGAACATTTCTGGCCTCAGGCTGGTTCCACTTTTTTTTTTTAATTCAGTAAGGCCCTTTTACATGCTATAGATAGATGGTAATACTGTTACAGAGGAAAGGAAAACTTCATGAACACATTACCCTTTTAGTTGAATATATTTGAGAGAACAAACTTTAAAGGCAAAAACAAAACAAAAAAGATTTAACTTCAGCTCTACTTTCTCTGATGGAAGTAAGTGGGAGATGGGTGTCATTCTAGTGGGACCACATGGGTCAGCACAGGCAGTAAGGAGACTGGTGTCCCTCGAGTGGGACCACGCAGGTCAGCACAGGCACAGCAGATTTTTGCCTAGCTTTTGTGAACTCGAGGTCCTTTTCCACAACCAACTTCTGTTGTTTTTCTTTCCTTTTGCCTGAGAGAAGGTAACCCAGCATTGCTTGGGGGATGCTCAGCACAGCAGATGGTGGAGGTCTCTGTTTTCACTTAAGGAAAGGACTGGTGAGAACCATCACACATACAAGCCAATGTTTTTTTCTTCGGTGTCCCAGCTAAGAATATGTTTAGGGTTTTTGAAGCCTTGCTTTTAAACATCAGCAAGTGTGGGCGCCAGAGAAAGCCCTCAAAGCCTGAGGTATTTACCCTCTGGGCCTTTACAGAAAAAAGGACCAATCCCTTGCTTCCAGGAAAAAGGTAACTATTGTCCAGCTTTTGTTAGACCTTGTTGTGGATATTTTATGACTAGGCCAATATTTGGAAGGAGAACCACTCCTTTGGTTCTAGTTTTTACAAAACTCTTCTCAGAAAACAAAGGACCCGTTTTGGGTTTTTGTTTTTTGTTTGTTTGTCTTTTGGGTTTTTGTTTTTTCTTTTGTCAGTTCCTTCTAAGTGCGACCCTCACATGTCCTGAGCACAGACTCCTAGGGGGAAAACTGTCACAGAGTAGTGCAGCATTGGGGCTGAAGTACTATTTTAACAAGGCTGGTGTTAGTGGCTGCCCTTTGTTTCATAGGGAAAGTGGCAGTATCTTGTGTCACCTTCTAAGCCGTTGTCTGATGACAGATTTTTGGCACATGCTAAGAGCAATTTGTACCTGATATTTGAGTTGGAAGGAGAGTGTCTGTAAATGTGTTGCTTTTTTATTATTGAAAATTTAAAAATTAAACCCAGCCGAAATGACACCTACCCCTTGCCCTCTTCATTATATTTCATAGACCTTAGCTCTGCTTATCCTGATGTTTGGTACCTGTTTATTTATGCCTTTCCTGGCAGTACAGTGAGAGGTCAGATGGCTTCAAAAACATTATCTGCTTCCAAAAAGACCTTTTCATTCTTGCGTTATTGGCTGATACATAGGGAATAGTAGAGTCGGTACAAGCTTGCCTCTCACTGGGTGCGTCCACTCTCTCTATGCCTTTAAAAAACAACCTACCTGCCTGCTTCAATGGGCCAAGGAGATGGGTGTGTGTGTGTGTGTGTGTGTTTCACATACTCAGCCTTGTGCCTGACCCTGGTGGGTTCTGCTTCAATTACAGAGTTCTCATATAGTTGAGAGAGTTCCTGTTCCATGCTGGTCATTCTTTTCCCTCCAGTTTAGACAGCCCACTGACCTAGGGAGCAAATACAGTTTGCTTTTGCTCTTTTGCTCTCGTGGTCAATCCTGCTCACACCCCTCCAACATACAGTGTTGGTCTTGGGGTCTCAAGTCCTGGGAATACACCGACTAACAATAGATGGCCTTCTAAGAGACTGGGTCACTGTTGCCTTCATCCGCTCCATAGTCACCACATCATGGCTGACCAGTCTCCACCTGCCTTGCACTCTAGCCTTTCCTGAATATGCCCCACCCTCCTTTAGTGGCCAAAGGCCATGGGGCGTTAGTATAGGCCTGAGATAGCCTGTCTACCAAGAGGCCACAGCGGAGCAGTGGTTCCCTCCGCCCTTCCCTAGGGTAAGACCTACCTGCTCTCAGGAAGAGTTGGTACGTGATGGGGGCTGGGGGTGGAAAGAGATTCTTAATAAAATGTGGAAAAGCAGGCAGACAGCTACTGCCTATGTTTGGGCTTTGTTAAGGAATAGAATTACCTTTTCTTTATCCGCTTTTTGGGTGAAATGTCCAGAGTGGCTAAGATGTGATGGCTTTGTTTGTTTGTTCTTGTAAGTCACTTGTTGTCAGTGAGTTTGTCTTGAGTGACATTCCTCTAAGACTTTGTTTTCAAACCGATTTGGTGGTGGGTGTACATCAGCATCTTCTGGGTCCCCCGAGACATGACACGTCCATTGTTTGTCAGATGCTGTGGGTCAGAGACATCGGTTGAGAAATGTTTGCCTGTGTCTGCATGGTAGCATCTGTAGATTTCTTCTTCAGCCTTGGTCTTTGTGTTCCTGCAGAGAAAACGGATGTGGGGATGACATGGTCCTCACAACTCAGAGTAGGATCTGTGTCCTTATGGACCCTTGCTGTCCTTGCTCTCACTGAGATGCACACACAGTACATGGCTGTTTGGGTGAGCATCCCTCAGTAGCCTGAGCCAGGGAGGTAGGGCTGGGACATCTTCCTAAGAAGCTGGCTGGAGAGGACGGTGCTGCGGTAGTGAGAAGCAGGGCGGCAAAATGTATTAGCTGGACCATAAGAGAACCCATGGGGCTGCATGCTGAGATGGATGGCTGGATGGGGTTAGAGGTCCTTAAGATACACAATATCCATCCTCCCTCCCTTCCTCCCTCTCTCCCTTCGTCGTCCCTCCCAGATGAAGCATTCCAGGGAGTCAGTGGTGTCAATACGAAGGAAGAGCATGTGGAGTCTCCTTGTAGCTTTCCTTCTTTCTATCTTTTGTGACTGTTTCCCGTTGTCTGTAGGAGAGTTTGCTTCTTCAAGGGAAAGGAGGCAAGATGGCTCAGCAGGTCAAGGAGCTTGCTGCCAAGCCTGAGGATCTGAGTCAAGTCTATCCCCAGGTTCACATGGTGGATGGAAAGGAGTAGTCCTCTGAGTTCATGCACAAAGCACACATGCATGCACGCACACAGAGGCACACGGTAGCACACTAACTAAACCTTGTTACAGGTGCAGATAAGGGGAGAATTCTTCACTTTGTTCCTCATCAAATGTTGGCTTCTTCTTCCAGTTGGAAATCCAAACAGCGAAGCCCCTGGTGTGGGGAGCCTGTCTCTACACATAGACTGAAGATTCTCTATGAAACCCCAAGTGGCGTTCTGTAGATGACCTGTGTGTGCCAATCAAATGAATAACTGATATAATTATACTCAGGCCTTCATCTTCACACAACACACATATTTGTTAAGGTGATCTCTCATCAGAATTGCAGTTGGCATGGAAACCCACAAACTATAGGTTCCCAGCTATCCTGCTTTTAGTCTATAGTTTCGAGACTCGGGGTGGGAAGGAGGTGTTGTGGCCCAGCAATGTAAGTGGTAGCAAGGCTGCAGAGTGTGCAGCCTGCTGTTCTTACCCCCAACCCAGTACCTGTCTTCACAACCCCTTTGTGGCATTCGGCTGTGACAACATGCCAAACTAAGAGTTTGGTTTAACTTAATATGACTTCAAAACGAGAGAAGTTTTAAAACTAGAAGGTTTTTTCAAGTCTGCTTATTTAAGCAGATTTTACAAACATACCAATTTACAGTGGGTTTCTTTCTTAAAAAAAATAAAAGCTTTTGGGAGTCTGGCTGTGATTGCTAGAGGCAAAGTAAAAGACTTCATAGGCATAAATTCACATAACCCTTATCTAAGCCTCTTATAGAAAAATGTTCCCTAAACTGCAAAATATTACTGCTCGTGTGGTCTCAGAAATCACACTGGATTTCACTGTGATTTTCTTTATAGTCCTGCCCCTAGAACAACAGGTTAGCAAAGAAATTGCGGCGCTCTGACAATTTCATTGTTTCCCCGCCGCCCCTCCTCCACTGGACTTCACAGACTTATAAATTTACGAAGAAAATAGTACATTCCAGGTGGGTTTAGTTGACAGGCCTTTCATGTCCTGTGTTGTGTTCAGTGAGCCAAGAATTAAAGTCAGTGTAGCGTGTAGCAGCCATCTTGGCTGCCCCTACCTTTGTCTTTACAGGGCTAGCCATAGCCAGTTGGTGTGTATAATTAGGCAGGTATTTCAGTGAGCTGCATCCAAGCTGACGTACGTGTCATGTAGCTAGCTAGTGAAAGATCACAGGATCCAGACTCCACTGGTTTGATAGCTAAGAGAAAGTGCCCTTGAGTGAGAATTTATTTTGTCTGCCTTGGTGGAGTGAGGGATGTGTGGGTTGTTTGTGTTTCTCCTTAGCAGCAGGTAAAGTTCTTTCATTGTCTCTCTCCCCTCCCCTATGTGAGGTGTTCTCTGGGAATTCTTGTTTGATTCCCATGGAAACCCCAGGCTGGAAGAGATGGGCACCCACTTTCGGACAGGCACGCACAAAGCGTGTGAGAAGTTACAGATGCCAGGCACCAGGCAGCACTGGCATAGACTTAGCAGTTCGGAAAGTGTCCTTTGGGTTGCTCTGCCCACAGGTCCTCCTGCTCTAGAGCGAGCTGGAAGTGGGGGGGATATCTCTCTCTGCTGCCTGCAGGCCAGTGGGGAGGGCTCTGCCTAGCCTGTTCCCAGCCAGGTTTTGAAGCAGATGGAGCTAACCCGCTTTTTAATGTGAGGCTCAGAAAGTTCCCTTCTGGTTCTAAGGTCAGATTTTTTTTTCCCTCTTGATGGTAATGAGTACAAACAGGACTGGTTTGTCTGCTCTTTGTGTTTGTTAAGCAGCCTTGGTCTGACAGGAAGTGGGTCTGGGGGCAGGAAGTGGCTTACTTTCTGAGACAGAAATGAGCTATTTGAGAAGAACTTGAGATTTCGTTACATGTTCTCGAAGTTATGGGAAGGCCTTAGCCTGTCTGAGCTCGTCGCCATTTTCACTCTGGAATTTAGTAATACAGACTTTTCAATTCAGAGGCTTAAAACCATTGACCTAGATACAAGCTCAGACATAAAGCATAAGTACTATACAAATAGAAGTGGTTTTTTTTATTTTTTTGCTTTTTGGGTTTTATTGGTTTTTGTTTTGTTTTTTTCCCCCTGAGACTGGGTTTCTCTGTAGCTTTGGAGCCTGTCCTGGAACTTGCTCTACAGACCAGGCTGGCCTCAAACTCCTAGAGATCCGCCTGCCTCTGCCTCCCAAGTGCTGAGATTAAAGGCGTGCACCACCACCGCCCGGCTACACCACATTTTCTAAACACTGAGGAAGAGCAGTGAACTGGGAGAGAGGACTGCTTGCTCCTGGTGCAGTCAAGCTGGCTCCTTTGGCTCTAACCTCTGCGGACACGTTTTTCGTTAGTGATTAGTGAGCGCTAGGGCGGACGCTAGCCAGGATGGTGCTAATAAAGAGGCGTTGGCCTGGTGGTGGGTTAGTCTCATTCGTGCTACCACCAGGATTCTGTTCTTCCACAAGCAGCCCAGCTTGAATTTTCCTGCCAGTCCACCTTACTGTTGGGGAGCCACACCTGTCCCCAAGAACAGAGTCTTCTTTGGAATTACTGATCCTGGCCTGGGCTCCAGATGTTGCCGCTAGGTCTCAATGACTTTATATTTCCGTGAGCAGTGTGACCAGAGTTCATGGTTCCTGGGAAAGTTAGAGAAATAGCCGAACTGTAGACCCGCACTTTGACCTCTGTGGAACGGCTCTCTGCTTGAGTGGCAAGTGGACTTGTGTCAGCTCTGACATTGGACTTTATTATTGTTATTACTTAGGCAATAAAAGATACATATCCTAGGACTGTGTCATCGTATGGAAATTTTATTATTCTGCGGACATGCATCTTTTGCCTTGCTCTGCTAGAAACCGTGATGCATACAGACCTTACCCCTTGCCTAGCCAACAGTTTTTGGAGTAATTGACCCAAGGCTGAGCTTCCTTTTGCGTATGGCAGTCTTCCTAAGATCAAGCTGCTTTACACACGCAGGGAGGCAGCATGACGTGATGACCACATCTGACTTAGAGAACTTGGTGTAAATGGCCCACGGTGTGTGCTCGTCACTAGCAATGGACTGCAGATTCTCCTGGGGCTATTTCATCCATGCTGTGGTCAGTCGTGTTGCTTCCCCCTCCTCCACACATTAGCCCGAATGTGCAGGGCGCCTGTCAGCAAGAGCCAGAGCTTAGATGGACACCAGCCTGCCTTTGAACATCCAGTTTCAGCTCTAGCTGTGGGTAGGAGGTTTGGCAACAAACACATTGCCGGTGCTTGATTGACAGACATGTGAGCATTGTAACAAGTATGAAGTTCCTTCAATAAACAGCCCTGTCCTGAGGAACCCATGCTGTGGTACTCCTCTCTGCCACACTGGTGGTCAACTCTGGTTCAGCATAGTAATTCTTGCTTTGGCCCTCTCCAAAAGAAGGAGTAGCTTTGTGGAATTAAAAGGGGGGGACATTACAAATAATTATTTATAGAAATAGTAACAATATAAAACACCACCCTGGGAGCTGCTGTTGTAGCAGCTTTATAGACCTTATGCATATATAAACAGCAGTTAGCCCCTGAGCAGATGTAGGTAGTCATGGTGTTACAGATGAAAATAA
>LOJH01053477.1:0-12184 GCA_001685095.1 Ellobius talpinus
ATCAGCGTTTATTTAAAACATGATTGACAGAATACAGACAATTCTCCTGCACTGTGTTTGCATTTAAAGATGTGAGCCCTCAGCTTCCAGTCCATGCCACTTGATACTATGCTTTCCTGCTGTGATGGATTCATATCCCTCTGGAATAATAAGTGCAAATAAACCTTCCTTCTATAAGTTGCTTGGTCATAGTGCTTTATTGTAACAGAACTGTAACTACTGCACACATATTGAGCACCACAGTACAACAGAAAATAGTTTCCCTTCCCTGCTATCACCCCTGCTTGTATATTTTTCCATCTTACTGGCCCCTAAGAATAGCCAGCATCAGCCCTTTCCTGGTGGCTTTTCCTCCGTGAGAATGTTATCGGTACATCCCTTCCCTTCACAGACTGACTTCTATCACCAGGAACACTCAATTTCCTGTTCTCCATGTCTTTGTGTCTCTTAGTTCTTCATTACTTCTCATTAATGAAACATATCCTATTGGCCAGACTGACCACACACACTTGGCTAAAGCAAGACAGGTTCAAGTCTTGTTAACTATAAATAATAACTCTGATAAAGATTTACATACACATTTGCCTGTGGGTAGAATTTTTCACCTCTTGTGGAGGGAATCCCATGGAGCATGGTTACTGAAATAAATGGTCAAAATATATTTAGTTTTATGAGGAACAGCCAGCATGTCGTCCAGAGTGACTGTTTCCATCTGTATTATCAACAATTACAGATGGGAAGTCCTGCCCCTCTGCATCCTCACCAACGCAACATGTCACTGTTTTAGATCTGAATCATCATGGAGATGTGGAGGTAGTGGTTTGTCAGTTGTTCTCATTTGCTTTTCTGCTGCTGTGACAATATTCTTACTAAAGGAAAATAGTGAAGTAAATCATTTATTTGTCTTACACATCTATGTCAGAGTACATCACTGAGAGAAATCATTGCAGAAACTCAGGGCATGGACCCGCAGAATAAATCATGGAGAGAAACGCTGCTTGCTGTCAACCTCTCTGGCTTACTCACTAGTTCATTCTTAGCTAGATTCCCTATATAGCCCAGGAACATCTGCCTAGCAATGGTACTGCCCACAATGGGCATCAATCCGCAGTCAAGATGACTCTCACGTGCATGCCCACAGACCAGTCCTTTCTGGGTAATGCATCAACTGAGACTCTCCTGTCAGATGAGGGTAGGAAGCACGAAGTTCATGAAAACTAACTGGGACATTAGCATTCTGGGTCTGGACCATCCTAAAAGCTGTGTCTAGGTAACACCATAATAGGACTAATATTCCATCCATGCTTTAGATCCAGACCATTCCAGAAGCACCAAGAAGGATCTGATTCTTAAACAGCATGCCAAGCCCCAATTAAAAACTAACTTTGCTGATTCATGTTCCCCTACTTTTACTTTCTGATGTTAGAGGTTTTATTTCTATGTTCTAACTAAGTTACTTTCTGGTTTATATAGGGTTACACAGAAAAAGAAATATGATTTCATGGTCTGACCTCTTAATGATTTCTGAGGCATAAAAATGGATTTATTCTCAACTGGATGAGAGATGTCAGACAGTTTGATTTAGTGACCTTTTCTGGTGGGTCTGCTGAAATAAATGGAGAACATTTTTCATGTTTATTCCCACGAAGAAAGCAAATTAGAAACAAGACCCAAGCTTTGAAAGGAAGACAGTATCTATACATTAAATTTTGTCTTATGTATAATGCTGAGACTAGAATTACAAAACCTCTTTCCCTCTCCATCTCTCTCCCTCCTACCTTTCTCTATGTGTAACTGAGAAGAGTTTTCAACTCTCAGCATATGTGAAATATTTTCCTACACCAGAGAATATTCATATGTTACATTTTTGAAAAAACTCTCTAAAATTAAGGTCTATTGTGAGAAGAAGTAACGGATATAAACCTAATTCTAATATCCACTAAAAACAAAGGCACAAAGCTTTAGTTATTTAAATTGTGCAACCATTTGAAGGAGAACAGAGTGGAGGAATGAGGACAGGGAAGGAGAGGGGCAGAAGGAGAGATGAAGAGGAAGAGGAGGAGTGCGGAGGACTTTTTGTGGTTAAGCATTATTTAGTCTCTGTATTTGGTTTCTTAATGGAATTATACTATTCTGAACTAGTAGTTTCATTGAGTGGTTAGGAGCACTGGCTGCTTTTTCAGAGGACATAGATTTAATTCCTTGGTGACTCACAACCCTCTATAAGTCCAGTCCCAGTGTATCCAATGCCTGTTTCTATCCTCCATGGGTCCAAGCATTCACATGATGCACAAACAGACATTCATACACATGAAATAAAATACATACAATTATAAATTAATAATTTATAACAGGTTCATATTTTAGACAAACTAAAGCAATTTGATAATTTTGAATTAAAAAATTCCCCAGCATGATGCCATTTCTTTGTGTCAATCAGTACAGAGGAAAATAATACCTTTATAAGGTTTTGATTTGTTTTCTCTTGACAGCATCTGTTCCCTGAGTTTCCTCAGCTTCTTGCAACAGATATCCCTGCCCTTCTCATCAGCCCTTCCACAAATCTAGCTCCTCCTGCGCTCCCTTAGTATTATCTGCCACCCTAATGATGTCTGAGAAACATTCCTGACACTTCAGAAACTACGCAGCTAATTTTGCTTGAGCAAATAAAATACATGTTAATAAACATGTACCACATGCAATACATTTCCTTCATATACCTCCTTTGAAGGTCGTGTTTTATGATGTCTAAGTATAGAAACCATTTCTTCACCTGTTTTGGAGTAACGCTTTACTGATTGTTTCCCTGCTTGCTCAGATATCTCACAGGCAGAGGCCGTGCCTACCTTTTCTCAAGACTACCTTTGCAAAGGTCTTTGTGTAGCAAAGGGCCTCGGAAAACAGCACCTCTCTCAAGAGCAGAAGATAGATTTGCATACAGTCATCATAGTAAGGATAATGGCTTCCCCTGCAGAAAATTTTATTTCATTTCCTTGTAGCACCTTCTGAAAGATACAAGTCTGTTTAAATCTTGGTTTCTTGGCCCTGATTAAAACTCTCTCATGTGAACAAGATTGCCTGGCCCCTTTTACATGGGTCTCTCTATGAATAGGTTGGCGAGGGAAACAAATGCCACCATGAAGGTCACACTGCTTGCTTTGCCTTAATAAATAGCCCTTTGTCTCTGACTTAAGAATTTTGGGTCCTCTGCCAGTACCCATGAAACCATGACAGTCCGGTTTGTTAATGTACAAGCAGGATGACAATTCATATCTCATAGTAAGTAACCTTCCAATTTTTCAAAGCTATCAGGGAGCCAACCGAACCTCTTTCACAGAAATATTGAAAAGAGGGGGAAAGCAGAAGTAATTAGTGAGACAGCATTTCAGATTTACATGAAAGGAAAGGGAACCCCAAAGTATCTCTATCCCTGGACAGAAGTCTACAAATTATCCAGTGGAGAAAGCAGGAAAAAAAAAAGTACAAAATCTCCTTGAGAGATAAACACTGTACTTGCTGTGGGAGCACATTCTGCCCCTTCAGCCAATAGCCTTTAAGATACCAGCCCACTTGGGTGTGGTCTCTTATAGTTTAAAAAGCAGCAGAACCGTGCGCCAGTCCAGCTGCTAGACTCTGTTTCTGTTTGTGCTCAGAGGACAGTTGTTTAGGACGGTGATCTGTAACTTTTCCCCTTAAATTAAAAAAACCTTTTATTATCCATTCTTCTGAACTGGTGTGGGATTGTTTTACGGCATCAGTACCTAGGACATTTCCTGTACACATCGAAAGAGCCATTGAACTAATTCTTTAGGGTTTGTGGTTCCAAAGGTCAGGAAGCTGAGCTCCATCTCTGTAACTCCCCACAACACAGTTGCATGTGGTCCTTAATGAACATCACTCCACTAGAGCCCTGTTGGTTACTGGAGGAAGTTGACCACAGCTTTTCATTTATCTCCAAAGGGGGTTGAAGATTTCCTTCTGTGTTTATCACAAGACTCTGTAACAGGCCAGGGATCTGGTTTTTGAAAAAGAAAACTTGTCTGAGAGGCTCCTGATGTAGCATGGAATAGGTGTTCCGAACATTTCTTCCCTGGGGAACTGGACTCATCAGCAGCTGTGGAACTGAAGGTATCATTTAAATGATGGTGAGAATGGCATTGGAAGACAGAGTAAAGGTTTGTTGGGGATTTTTGTTGTTATTGCTGTTTTTGTTTTTTTTTTAATTCCAGAAGCAGACAAACTCATGGAAGCATGCTATCACCCAAGATCAAGAGGAACACTGAGTAAACATACAGCACTGAGTTATTTTTCAGGTTTAAAATAAATCTGTTTCAAAAGAGGAATATCATTCTACAAATCAGTTGTACAACCAAGGGCATGTAAAAGAAAGCCCTGCTGTATTTAAGAATAAATATTATTCAATCAAAATTATAAGCCCACATTTAAGGAAAAAGAGGATGTCATTTAGTTCTGGAATGTAATTGTCCAAGGAAACTGGTCAGTTACATCAATGGATTATAGAATCCTATCTGCAAGCTGGGCAGTGGCGACAAAAGCTTTTAATCCCAGCACTCAGGAGGCAGAGGCAGGTGGATTTTTGTAAGTTCGAGGCCAGCCTGGTCTACAAGAATTGGTTCCAGGACAGGCCCTAAAACTACAAAGAAACTCTGTCTCAAAAAAACCCACCAACAACAAAAAACTCTGTCTCAAACAAACAAACAAATAAATAAATATAAAGAAAGGAAAAGAATCCTAGCCACATAGGTGGTATAGAAGCTCAGATGATATCTGAGGAGACAGAAGATTCGGGGAGCAAGATTGCAAAAATTAAACTTCATGCCTATGAGGGTAGGAGGCCCATGGAAACCAGTACCCCACTTTGCTCCTCACCTACCCAAGGCATAGAAGACAAAGTAAGGATGATTCAAAGCCAAAGCAGTCTTGTTCTGGAAGGTACTATGCGTGATACTACAGCAGAAAAGTAATTGTCAATCTTACAACCATGCAACCATGTCATGAATGTCATAGTAGTACCCAACTACTTATGATTTAGGATCCAACTCCTTAAGATGAAACCCATAGCTATCATTGTTATCAGGGCTGAGAAACTGAGGTTGGACAAGATAATCGGCTCTGGAGCAGGGCTTCTCAATCCTCCATTAATGCAGTTCCTCTTGTTATGGTGACCCAATCATGAAATTATTTTTGCTGCTACTTCATAACTATAATTTTTCTACTGCTATGAATTGTAATGTAAATACCTCTGTTTTCTGGTGGTCTTAGGTGACCCTCCAAAGAGGTCAGCACCCACAGGTTGAAAACTGCTGCCCTAGAAGCTAGCCTATTGCTGTTATACTGCTAAACAAACGTAGCATTTAGCAACTCTTAAGGGCTTATTGCTACCTATAGATTAGTGCCTCCCTCAGCCTTCATGAGAGAAATGTCTTTCTGCAATAGATGGCAATTTACCAAGAGACCCACAAATAGTCAGGGTATAAAGAATTAAAAGACTGTAGAATACTCAGAACCTTGAACAGGGCATCTGTATCCCATGACTCAGGTGAAAGCTCATAAGGGCCAGAGTGAGTGGAGCACTATAAGGAAAGAGTGCCTTTTGGATACAACAGAGCAGTTGAACATCTGAACTAACAGTGTTTATGACCGAATGCATGAAACCTGCATGCAAACTTCTGCCAGACCAAATTCTATCATGGGGAAGTCAGGTGGGCACAAAGTCCCATCCTTAGCTAACTAGAGACTATTAGGGAGGGGGATTTTTCTTTTATCACATGAACCCTGCTAAGTTAGCCATACTCCAGTTGATGACCACACATCCGAGCATATAGGCAGCAAGACTGGACTTAATGGACTTCAAAGAAAAAGCAGACCCAAGTAGGGAAGGAGGGTTCATCTTGGAGGGGAGAGTAATTAACAAGATCAAAATATATTGCATGAAATCCTAAAAGGATTAATAAAAATGTAAAAGCACTTGTGAAGTGCATCACTAGAAAGCTTTGTGATTCCTTACCTGTAACTGGACAAAACAGCATCACAAACGTTTTGCCTTGCTTAGAATAATCTGTAGTGTTTTCTTGGCATCACAGTGAACTTTGTCTAACCTTCCTTCCACATGAGCCATCTGAGTGCGGGGAATTACTACTTATGGTCCAGAGGTTGTTCTGCAAGTCTCTTGGGACATTGTGGTCACAGGGCTGACACAAACATTAACAGCTATGCTGATAATTTTCTTCTAACATGCAAGATTGGAGCCCAATAATATGACACTTTGCCACCAAGCCTGAAGACCTATAGTTCCATTTCTGGAACCCATTTGGTGTAAGTTGACAACTGTCTCTTGGAACTTGTCATCTCCACACATGCGTAGTGGTACAAGTGTTCCCAGCACTACAAATAAATCAACAATTAAACAAAAGGGGAGATTTAAAGGAGGTTTAAAACTGGATGGCTTTCTCCCTCCTTCCTTTTCTCCTCCTCCTCCTTTCTCTTGTTGTCCCAGGAGACAATATTCTATGCTCTTTTGTGTGTCACTTTGCAATCTTGTTGTATCAGCCACTGTGTTTTAGTCTCTTATTCTGTCTTTGAAAAAAGCTTCCCTCTCCTTGTTTGCTCATTGTGTTCAATAAATCTTCAGCATGTGCTTTCCTCGGAGGAAAGCCATGTTTTTCAACTTTTGAAAATTCCATCCTGGCATTGTTGAAAGGTTAACGTAATAAGGTAGAAGTCTAACCTTTGGCCTACAGATTTATGGCGAAACGTATTTAATAGATACATACAACCTACATGTTTGGTTGACTATGTGCATTTTTGGGAACTCTTCCAACTTACTGGCCTTCAACCCTATTTCAGACTCTTCACAAAGCACAGTACTTTATGTGGTCTCTAAGACTTTAGTAATCCACCTGACTATATAAGTGCTTTGCATTTTAATGTTGAAAACAGGTTTTAGGACATTGGCACATGGAAACTCTATACATGCATGCTCTCTAGGTTTTGCAGTTCAGTAAAAAGTAAGATATTTTTTCTCAAAACTCTCAAAATTTTTATACTTTCATGATTTATACAGCCATCTCTTATAAAATTATTTGCTGAAAGAATCCAGATATTACCATTATAATCCATGCTATAAGTAACTAATACAATTTTTGAAAGGTATGACAATAAAATCAGTGCAGATAAGGTTATTATTGTTTTGTGGGGATTTTAAGGGTACATGCCATGGTATTCATATGGTGATCACAGGCCTGGTATGGTGGCTTATATCCATAATGCCAGAATTTGAAAGAATAATGTAAGTGAATTGTCAAAGTTCAAGGTCAACCTAGGCTGCAGAGTGAGATCACATAAATGAAAGACAGTGCTGGTCTTCCAAGATGCTAGAGATTAGGAGATGACTCCATCTCATCAGCTTGACTTCCACTAGTTAAAACAGTACAATTGTGAATGGGGACAAAATATCACTTCTGGGGCCTCTGAAGTTTGAATGAAGAACTAGGAAACCCCCAATAAAGTAGAAATGCTTAACCTGCCTTGACAGAGAGAAGAAAATCAAAGAAGCTGAGAGAAATGAAATTCCTCAATGCATATGTCATGTAAGGAAGAAGTCCCATCAGAGGATGACGGTCTCTGAAAGGGAGCAGAGGATCCCACACCCACTAAGGCATATACATGCTAGAATGAGGTGAAGGAGCATTACTCAGTTAAGAGATGGCTGTGCTCTGTCAAGTAGGGGTGACACTGGATAGGTAGTCACAGAGTGAAGCTTATTAACATATTTGGGGACAATGTTTAGTACCCCCCAAGAAACCCACCATCATTTTTTTCTCTAGTTGATCCTAACCATGATTTGTAGACTGCCGTATTATTCCATACAATTTGGGATAAGGTCTTTTTCAATGTGGACCACAATTTCCACGTTGACTAGCAAGACCAGAAGATGAGCTGAGAAGAAACTAAATCAATGTGATTTATGGGGACATGTGTAGATGACTGTGATTGTGGTGTTCTTTTGAGAAAAAGCCTTGGGCAGCAGCAAATGTTCTACTCAGGAAGAGAGGAAAGACACTCAGAGGAGAGTAAGGCCATGAACAAAGTGTCAAAATCCTTTGCTCAGTTACCACAGCTGAAAGGATTTTTTGGTTTTACAACTTGTTTTAGTCAGGGTTCTCTAGAGCAGTGGTTCTCTTGACCCCACAGGGCCACATATCAGATATCCCGCTTATCAGATATTTATGACTCATAACAGTAACAAAATAACAGTTATGAAGTAGCAACAGCTGGACAGTGGTAGCACACATCCATAATCCCAGCACTTGGGAGACAGAGGCAGATGGATCTCTGTGAGTTCGAGGCCAGCCTGATCTACAAAGCAAGTTCCAGGACTGTCAGAGCTGTTACATAGAGAAACCCTGTCTCAGGAAAAATAAAATAAAATAAATGAAGTAGCAACAAAATAATTTTATGGTTGGTGGTCACCATAACAGTGTGAGAAACTGTTATTAAAGGGTAGCAGCATTGGGAAGATTGAGAAGCACCGCTCTAGAGGAACAGAAATGATGGAAAGACTACATACTCAAAGGGATTTATTAGACTGACTTACATGGTATGGTCTGGGTAGTCCAACCACAGTTATCTCACACAGGACAGGCTGAAGATCCAGCAGTTGCTTAGTCTGTGAGGCTGGGTGTCTCAGCAGCCCCAGTCTGGCATCTAAGGCCTAGAGGATTCCTGGAGAGGATCACTGTATTCAGTCTATGTTCAAACCCCATAGAAGCTGGTCCTAATATCAGCAAAGGAATGCTACAGCAACAGAAGAGATGGCATTGCCAGTGAGAGAGAGGGCAAGCAGGCAGAAAGCAGTTCCCTTCTCCATGGTCTTTATCTGGACTTCCACCAGAAGGGGCTGTAACTGGAGGTTTCTCATCCCGCCTGGTCCCACAGTCACTTTTAAAATAACCACTCAGAGGCTTACTATTAATTACATACTGTTTGGACTATTAGTTCAGGCTTATTATTAACTAGCTCTTAAAAATCAAATTAACCCATTTCTATTATTCTATAATTTACCACAAGACTCATGGCTTGTTACCCTCACATCTTGCTTCTTTGGTGGCTACTTGCATCTCCCTGATTCTGCCTTCATTTTCCCTATATCTTTGATTAGATTTCCCACCTGACTATATTCTGCCTGGCTATTAGCTAAATCAGCTTCTTTATTAAACAATGGTAATTAAATATATTCACAGCATACAGAAAGGTATTCCACATCCAGGGGCAGCCTACATTTAGGGTGGGAGACTTGATTCAAATAGCCAGGCCAAGGAAGTGCCTGGCAGGGATGACCAGTGGCTTGTGTTTTTGTTGATTCCAAATCACTCAAACTGTCAATAAAAACTAACCATCATTAACAAAGTCCCAAGTACCCCTTAGAAGAAGAACCCTATAATAACATGGAAAGGGCATAGCTCACTAATTTTCTAAGACCATTCCTAAATTGACATCTGATTATCAGTCCCAGCCACTGTATCCATCAAAGCAGAAACAATCATCTAATACTTCAAGAATTATTAGATTTAACATTAATCAGTTCATTTGATGCTGCTGTGCCGAGGAGAAATCCAGTCACAATCTGTTGTTCTACTTAGTCTCTTCAAAGAACCTTTTCGAGAAATCTCTGATGAAAAGAAACCCATCATCATGTTTTTTGAGTTGATCCTAACCATAATTTATAGACTACTGTGTAATTCCATACAATTTGGGATAAAGTCTTATTCAGCCCTTTAACATCTGGAATGGCAAACTTGTTCCTCCAGTCTTGTTTTCCAACAGACACATGGTGATGTTTATATACAAAGAAGTCTAGTATTTGGCACTGTCTACTGCTCTTCTCTGATGCTCCTGCCCCTTCTGTTTGCTTCAAAACTGTCACATTTAGTCTCGCTGTGTTTTAGGAGCCCTTGGTTCTCAGGTTAGGGCCCATTGATGGAATCTCAGTCTCATGTCTTTGTCATCTGACCTTCCTGTAGTCTCCCCTAAGACTAAAGAGGAGTCTCTAGGAAAATGCTCCACACCTCCCAATGTGGTAGTGAAGCTACTCTAATGAGAAACAATTCATCCCTGAGGACAGATTCTCATGCAGGCCTCTCAAATGATGGCTGATTTCTCTACCACAGACCTACTTGCTCCACGGGTATGGGTATCTTCAGGTGCCTTCACCAGGCCTTTCCTCTAAACCCACCAGTGTTAACACTCCATGGCATCCTGTTGTGCATGATGGACCCATAAGTTGTGCATGGTGGCACACACCCATACGTCCCATGGTTTGAAAACTAAAACAGAGAGATCAGAAGTTCAGGACCAACCTGAGTTCTAAAAGACCTTGTTTCTAAAAGGAGTTACATGCCATGAGAATGGGACACCATTCCCTTTCTAATCCTCAGCCCTCTCCAGTTACTGTCTTCAGCAAAATGCAGCACTCAGTGTTTATTTTTGCTTTAATTCCTCTTCTCATATTCTCGATTTAACACAATCCTCTCAGGCCTTCAGGCCCTGTCTATTGAAACAGCTTTTCTTGATGTCAGGCATAACCTCCTACTGTTTTGCTGAGTTCTCTGTTCTGGTATCCTGGGGTCTTTAAGCAACTTTTATAACTATGGATTCATCTTCCTTCAAATATCTCTTTCACTTGGCCTGCAGAAAGCAACTTCTGCTTTTTCTCCAAATTGAATGTGCATTCTCTCTGCTTTTATCTTCAGTCCCACACCAGCTGGGTCTTTGACCCCCTCTTATCTAACACCATGACCTCCGTCTGTGAGCTCATCCAGCCTTGGATCTTTACATACCACCCCTAAGCTGATGGGACACTTCCTGGAGCTCCAGCCCTCCACAGCTAGACACTTAGGTTGTGTCTCCAAATGGAATTGCTAATCTCCAGAACCTCCTTTTCCAGCCCCCTCCCATTTCAGTAAATGCTAATTCTATCCTCCCGGTGGCTCAGGCCAAGGAGCTCTGTGGGCCCCTGTCCTGTCTCTTTCTTTCCTATGGCACATCAAGTGCCTTGACAAATCTTAGCACTTCTGTTTCAAATATTATCAACAAAATAAGCACGTTTGATAGCTTTATTACTAATAGGTCATTCAGCCATCACCAGCCCTCACCTGAATCACCGTAACAGCTTCCATCCCTGACCATGGCCACTTCACACAATATTGTTTTTAGCAAGTAGTGAGAACAATTTATATAGCATACAAATTAATCTATTCATTCTTCTGCTCAGAACCCACTAATGACTTTCCAATCTCAGAAAATTCTAGGCCCCTAGGTTTACATACTTTAAATCCTATCTCTCTGATTTTATGAAATACTATGCTATACATCTTTGAAATGTTATAATGGAATTTCTGGTGTTCCATTTGTGAAAAAAATAGGGGTTACTGAGCTCATGTTTTGCAAGCTGAAGGTCATGGGTGCAGATTTTACACTGAATGCTGGATGGTGGTGAAGACAAGGGAGCAGAGAGAACAGAAGGATCAGGCTGGCTCCTTCAGCAGCCCTCACCATAACCCTGCCTCTCCCCATATCCCCAAATACTCGAGGATATCTCAGTCAGTCCCATCTGAAGCTCCACCACCTCCCAATAACATCAATCTGAAGACCAAGTATCCCAGAACAATGGGTTCTTGAGAAACACACAATTTCCCTCTAGACCATGCATGTACCATATCCACTTTCAGGGTCAGCATTCTTTACTGACACCTTAGGAGATTGGCACATGAGTTCATTTTCACACACAGCCTCCTCTCCTGTTTGAGAGGAATCTATCTCTCTCTCTTCTTCTTCATAATTCTAGCCAGATGTTGCATGGAGACACAAAACAGAAACAGAGGAAGAGGCCAGGGTTCCACATTCTACTTTGAGGGTCTATGCCTAATGACAAAAAACCTCCTAATAGGTCCCATCTCTTAAAATCTCCACTTCTGAATGATAGCAAACTGGTGACCAACCCTCAAACATAACGAAAGTGTGGAGCCACCTGCTGCCATGCCTTGCCACCATGGCAGACTGTAGTCCTTCAAACTGTGAGCAGCCCAAATCCTTTCTCTGCTGTAGTGATTGGGGAGCAGGCCTGCTTTTCGTCTGGCCCAGCTCCCACACGGCTAGCTTATAC
>LOJH01053478.1:0-12184 GCA_001685095.1 Ellobius talpinus
AATGGGCTGGTATCTCAGTGGCTATTGGCTGAAGGAGCGGAAGGAGCTCCCGCACCAATCCAGCCCATCTCTTACATGCTGGAGGGGAATCTGAGTGAAAGAAGAATGAAATATGTGAGCCACACACTCTGACCTTGAGAAATGCAGTCTTTCTTTATACTGAGGACCAGAAACAACTGGAGACTTTAATTAAAGGCAGACCAGAGAGCCTGGGAACATTGGGGGCTAAATAACTTCTGTGAGGGGGAAAATAGCTTCTCTCCCAGAACCCAGAGATTGATTTATGTCATAAGGAATATCTTATCCTCCATGATCCCAAGCCTCTGGGCTATGCTTTCTTTTTTTTCTGTCCTGTGAGAACCCATTCATAACTTCTTGCTTGATTCAGGCTAGTGCTTGGGAACGTCCTCCACTGCTTGTTTGTGTGTAATACTGCACAGAAACACGAGGGGGCGGCAGACATACACATTGTACTGAGTTGTGAAACTGGGGAGGCACAGTGAGTCCCAAACGGTGGTCTTGAACCAGAAGCGGCAGTGTCACCTGAGTACTGCTCACACACAGAATCAGAGTAGTCCCCACGCAGGAGAACCCTGCGCAGATCTGCTAAAATGCAGTTTGGGAGTTGAGGTGCTGAAGTCTGCCTATCCCAGGGCCTTCCCCCTCAAGACCATGCAGGTACACCCTTAAGTTGGAGAACTCCCTTGATTGTCCCAGCCTTGTTAAAGGTAGCAATGTCACTTTCCCAGTGGAGAAGCCATCTGCTCCTTAACCTCCACTGTCAGCTCAGCAGGTCCTTATTTCACTGGTAATTTAAGTTCTTTTTAGTAGAAGAGGAGACCTATGAGACCAGGTGAAGGATGGCTCCCAGCCCTTCACTTGCTCCCAGCTGTCCTTTCTGCTCCACACCAGGCGTTCAGTTCCTTCAAGCTGGTTCAAATACCATGGAGGTCCACTCAAGCCTCCCTAAAGAGTTTATTTATTTCCTTAGTTAAAATATATCAGTGACCAAGGCTGGCTCACTGAATTTAATACCCAGCGTGGGATTAGTCTCATGCATGGGTGATTTTCCAACCCCTGGGCCTGCTCTTAAAGAAGTGAATCTTTAGCGTTGATGGGTAGGGCAGACTTTGAGGTAAAAGCCATCCTGTGGCTGTCATCAGTGTGCCTTCAGGAAGCCTGGGAGAGGACCAGCTAATTGTTCACCACGGAGCAGATAAAAAGACCATCTGCCAGAGGAATGTGCAACCGTGGCCTCTTCCAGTAATGTCTCTGCCGGGAAAAGTATTGGCTTAAGATGCTCAGTTTTATGGAGAGCCCATTTCCGTTGCCAGACAAAGGCTGATTCTCGAAATGCCTGGCCACATGGGGAAGGATCACTTAATTAACTAAACAATGGAATCCGAATCAGCTCGAAACCGAGGCTTCACTAATGCAAACTCTTTTCCTTCCAACATTCTCAGAAATGACTGCGGAATCCATCCCTGTGATTATCTCTCCCCTAGAGACAATACCAGCATCTCTGGGTAAGGATCTGCGAGAACTGGGTATCCCATGTGCCCACTGCAGTGCCTGAAATCCATTGGGGCGGGGGGTTGGAGACCTGCATCTGCTGACCACACCATGCCCTTGGGTGTATACTGCCTGAGTGGAACCCAAGAACCACAATACGTAGGGACCGACATGACCAATGCAGGAGACCTCTGTCTTTGCCAAGCTTTTTAGGATTGCCAGTATTTGAGAGCAATGATGCTTTATTTTTCTCAAAGTTATACCTACAAAAGCCTAAATGTAAAGAGGGAAGGGATGGCCATTTATTGAGCATCTCCTCTGTCCAGTGGGAGCCCTTCCCATGCCAACACCAACTCTATAGGAAGGTTTTATTTCTGCTATTCGCCATAAGGAAAAGCCACTGGGGAGTCATGGAAATATAGTGCACTTCAGAAACTCACACTTGGAATCAAATTTGGATACATATTCTAGTCTGCATGCCTGGGAAGCCAGCTGACATGTACATACCTTTTTATGTGTTTGGTTTTAGTAATCTAGGTTTTTATAGTTCTGATGTTCATTCTTCAAGCCCTGGCTTCAGAGGACTTTTAAAAAACAAAACATTATTCTTATTACCTTGGTTTAGTGTTGGATTTAAGTGGTAAAGTTTAACCCTAAAGCCATAGAGGTAGAGAGCTCTTGTGCAGAGGTTAGAATTGGTTGTATCCCTCATGCCTGCCTATTGACCAGCTATTTGAAAGCCAGAGTCGTGGAGACAGTGGTTGGTACTGCCTGGCTCCCAGGTTCTTAGATCTCAGGTGCTACCTAGCTAAGTGGAGCCCAGTTCTGATCTCTTGCTTTGAGGGCTCTACAGGGTGTAATAGAGTCACATGACTACCGATTTATCTATTTATTTATTTATTTATTTATTCCCAGTTCTGGGCATGGGGTCAGACTTTCCGCACATTAGGCATGACCTAGATATGGGCTATACTATAGCAGGGGGTGAGGGTGGGGAGTGTTTAAGGTCACAGGGACAAGAAGTGACGGAGGAGAGCTGATGTTCTCTCTCTGAGTATGACATAGGACCAAGAATATGAGCAGGCCAACTGCAGAAGGTGTGTCTTAGGAGTAAGAAGCGAGGGAATGGGATTTACTCTTCTTTTTCATCGTCTCCTCTTTGGTGACTCAGAAAGAAAGGTAACTTCCTATGACACAAGGCATTGGTACCATCTCATGGCACAGCCATATAGGAGCCACTGTCCTTAGATTATGTAGTTGGTTTTCAAAGGGTTAATTCTAAACTTTGGCCCTCTTGGAATGGAGCCTTCTATTGGGAAGAGTGGAGCTGAGACCAGCAAGGGGTCAAAAGAAAGACTCACATATGGTTGGATTTTCTGTAGTTAGAATCAGTGTGGAAGAAGATAGTCTTTGAATGTTGAGTGCTCTGTAGGAACTGAGTGACCACAATGAAGCCATTCAATTACATCGTCTGCATAGACCAGTGGATGGCTCTGGAGACGTTTGGTAAATAAGAACCAAGAACTTTACTTGAGCAGAACCATTTGAGGAAACTCAATTTTCCTCTTAAGGAAGGGATTGACTCGTGAGGGGTGTTTGGGACAAAGAAGGCCTGTTCTGAGAGCTTTCTGTGGGATGGGAAGTCAGGTGGCCCCTTTCTCTGCTGGGTTCTGATGGTTGATGTGTTCTATCTTGCTATACCCAGGGTCAAGACTCATAGTCCCGTGCAAGGTGTTTCTGGGAACTGATACATCTTCCAACACCATTGTGTGGTGGATGGCTAACAGCACTTTTATCTCAGTGGCCTACCCAAGAGGCCGTGTGACCGAGGGGCTACTCCAGTAAGTGGGTGAGGGTCTCTGCTGTGATTTGCTTCCTTCTGGAGGAGGTGTTACATTCAGGGCCCACTAATATGACATATGTGCAAGAAAAGTACTTCTTAAAAAGATACAAACTATTAGGGATTTGGAACTTGAACAGTTGAATTTTGCAAAAAGTTGTCTTGAGAACCAAACATTCTCTAGACTTGTAGGAGTTACAGTTTGCTAGTTGATTCTTTGAACATTTATTTCTTGAGTTTTTTTTATTGATTTTTATTGAGCTCTACATTTTTCTCTGCTCCCCTCCCTGCCTCTCTATTTCTTGAGGTTTTGCATGTCTAAAATATCTCAGAGTTCATATAGTTCCATTGCCCACTCTGCAACATTTATTACTCTTAAAGATTTTCATAAGTTCTCGTAAATACTGTAAGGCCTTGCCCTAGTATCTGCACTAGAAGTCTTGTAGCTTGATGTGTTCTAAGAGAGAGAATATGAATTAGTTGTGTATAAGTACCCATCCCTTCGCTAGGCTTTTGCACTATGAAAGTTGACAGGGAAGGAGACAAATGGTTCAAAACTTCCTCTGCTTTATAAGTTGCAGTCTTGATACTTTGAATTAGCCTGGATTTATGTTTGTCACTCTTTTGCATTTGGGGGAAGATTAACAAGAAGTTCTTTATGGGTGTAATTAGTAGATGAGAATGATGCATGTAGCATAATCATTTGCTTTCAGTTCCTGTTTCCAAAGACTTAGCCACAATAAATGTCCAGTGTTAGTAGACTCAGCCTGCTTCCTTAATAGCCCTGGTTAACATATGCTGAGATGCCTTTATTCATATGAAGGGATGGTAGTGAAATTTCTTTGACTTCTGCTAACATTACAAATGGTGGCCACCCTGATTAAGGCCTTCCCCAGACTGGCTGATGCCTCTTACTGGATTTGTTTTTGTCATGAGGGCTGCAATAGCAATGAGGGAAGACATCTATGGGGGGTAGGGTTCTGGAAACTCCCTCTGCCTCACCATGCAATAACCGACTGGTGAGAGAGTCAAATTTCCCAAACTAGAATTTTCTGTTTCTACTTGATTATTGAAAATATTTTTGTTTACCCCCAAATGAAGTTTTCCATCCAAACCAAGGGGAGAGTATGTGTTTTTAATGTTAGCAAATGTCCTGTTACAATGAACATCATCTTCAAGGACACATTGTCCTCGGGGAATATGCTAGAAGGTCTCTCAAATGGGAACCAAATATGACAACCAGTTCTCCGAACTCCACAGAAATCCTGTTCAGTTTATACACGACAGTTTATATACAGACATTATTTGAGAATGTCTGCTTGGCAATCTTGAAAAAGGCGAGTCTACTTGCCATATGTACGTCGTACTTAATCAAATGTCTTCTCACCCAGCCAATATTCAGAGAACGATGAGAACTATGTGGAAGTGTCGCTGATTTTTGATCCAGTCGCAAGGGAGGATCTGAACACGGACTTTAAATGTGTGGCCAAGAATCCATGGAGTGTCCAGTCCCTCCACACCACAGTCAAAGAAGGTAGGGATCTGGGGGACATGAAAAGAAAACCCAGCTTGTTGAATACTTTATGGATGCTGGACAGAGCTGCACACTGATGTTTCCTTGTGGGGCATTGAAAGCAAATCTCAAATGTGTGTGAGCGTGTGTATTGTACATATATGTTCATGTGGGTGCAGAGATGCATGTTGGATGCCTTTTGCAATTGCTCTCCACCTTATACTTTTTTGAGACAGAGTCTCCCACTGAATGCAGAGCACATGTATTTGGCTAGGCTGACCAGCCAATAAACTCCAGACATCTGCCCATCTCTACCCCACCACAGAGTTGAGGTTATAAATGTGTGCACCCAGCTTTTACATGGCTGTTGGGGATTCAAACTTAGGTCCTCATGTTTGCACAGTGGACGCTTTACTAACTGAGATTTCATTAGTCCCAAACTTCCTTTTGGGGGGCCTGTGTTATATGTTATATGTACACATAAGTATGTGTGTTCACACAAATGCAAGTGCAGGTAAGTGCCCATGCGTGTACACGTTTATGTTTATGTGTCGGGGGTTTGAGCACCAGAGACTGGGTTTTCTTCAACAACCTCCCACTTTATTTCACGTAGGTCTCTCACTGTTAACACAGAGCTCATTGATAGTAGGAGTTTAGTTACTCAGCCAGCTCCAGGGGTCCCTGTTTCTGTCTCCTGGGTGCTGGAATTACAAGCAGGCTGCCACATCCACCTTGCATATACATAGGTGCTGGAGACCTGCAGTCTGGTCCTCAGGCTTGTGCAGGTAAGTAAATTTCCAGTTACCTCCACACAGATTCTCCTGAGCTGCCCCAGACTGCAACTGCCCTGGCTTCTTCCAGATTGAAGGTGTATAACTGGAACTTGACTGCCTGGGTGGTGTCTCAGGTCATCTCGGTGCTGTTCAAGCTGGGAGGGACCTGGTGATGTAGGAGTTGCATAGATTTGGAAGTCAGAGTCCCACAGAAAGTTGCTTCCCCATCTGGGTACCAGATTAACAAAGGAATCTGTACTGTGTGTGGTCCCTGTGCTGGAGAACTTTTACATGTTAGATCACTAAGCCCTAACTTAGCATGTCTGTCCCTAGGGAGGCTGCGGCTGCTTTTCAAGGGGACATTAGGAATGAGAGGTATATGGAACTTGTTTCTCAGAAAATGACAGCTTTATATAGTTTTTATCCATGGGGAATTGTGAGACAGTGGGAGAATTCCCCATAGAACTGGATTCAGATCCTGTTCATCCCTGGACAGAGCATGGCAAATATTAGCTCCAAATGTTTAATCTGATACCCGGGGAGAAGTTCATCGGTAAAGCAAACCTGAGTTCAGATCCCAGGCATCCATTTAAAAAGTCAGCAATGGTAACATGTACCCATAATCACAAGGCTGGAGGGAGGAGACAGAAGAACCTGGGGCTCACTGACCAGTCAATCCGGACAATAAATGAACTCCAGGTTCAATGAGAGACCCTGATTTTAAAAAAAAATGGGGGGGAAGAGTGATAGAGGAAGATACCCAAGTTAGTCCCTGGTCTACACACACACGTACATACCCATCCACTCATACCCACATATACCCACACTACTGACCCTACAGTCCTCCCCACATACACATCTACCCCATGCATACCCACATACATACACCCACACACATGCCCTACCATCACCACACTTGCACACAGCCATGAGAGAGAGAGAAAGAGAAAGAGAGAGAAAGTGTATGAACACTGCTCTAACAAATGTGGAATCCTACATACCTATAGCCCTAGTCCTTGTACTAAAGCAAGGGGGAATCAAGAGTTTGAGGTCCTATTAGGCTACTGAGATCCTATCTCAAAAAACATCGTTGAATTGTGACTTTATCAGCATGATATCCAAAAATACTCTTCTCATACACACTTTTTGTTATTGCATTCGCAATCTCTTCTTGTATTTAAATTACAGATATGTCTAGGAATCAAATACACAATACTGAACTGAAGAGATAATCTTAGCATCCAAGGTTCTTAACCAAAAGTTTCTTGTCTTTGCCTCTATTTCCTACTTAATTCCCATGACCCCCATGATCACTGACAAGACAGAGATTGTCCCCTGCATATCACTGACAGCTAGCAGAGACAAAAGCAAGCTCTTTTTTTTACATGTACCACCCATGGCCTTGGCTCCTTTGTGATGTCCTTTAAGTAGGTTTTGCCCACCTTGCTTGTTCTATGATGTCACAGGTATCATCCTCAAATGGCTTTGGTGTACGAGACAAACTTTCTAGAAATTTATCGAAGGAGAAAACCTCTGATTTGTTTCTTTCTTGCCTCCCTGCGCGGCCCAGTTCTGCGGAGCTGTTTCTTCTCACGGTCTTTCTCCTCTCTGCAGTTTCCTCCACTTTCTCCTGGGGCATTGCACTGGCACCCCTGTCGCTGGTCTTCCTGGCTGTGGCGGGAATATGGATACACAGACGGTGTAAACAGAGGGCTGGAAAGATGTATGGACTGACCAAGCTACGGACTGACAACCAGGACTTCCCTTCCAGCCCAAGCCAAATAAAGGAAATGAAATAACACAAGGCCAACCTGTATCATGTTATATGAAGGTCACTGTGCTGTTCAGAGGCTGGTTTGCTCTCTGTTGTTCAGCAGAGCTTTTCTGTAGCCGGAGCTGGAAGTCCACACTCCGCACTTCTCTGAAAATCAGGCTGGGAGCAAATGTGCAGGGAGTAGGAGCAGCCCTGTCCCTGTTGGTCCATGTATGAGAACAAGGCATGTGTAGCCACAGCAGCCATAGAGGTCTTGTGGAGTATGTGCCCACTGGGCCTGACCCTTAGTACAGTAATGTCCTTCTTCACCCGTCCAAAACAACCACTAAAACAAGGAGCCATTAGTCTTGAGTAAGAGGGAAACCTCCAGAGTGCTTTGAAAATCCATCTACCCTTTCAATTAAATTGTGCTAGTTGTCTGTTTAGTCAGGCTGATGGGAGATACTGGGGGCACAAAGATGCTTAAGACACAATGTGCCTTTAGAAAGGACAATTTTCATTTGAATGCTGGAAGGACAATTTAGAAATACTGAAAATGGAAGAGTAAGGATTAGAGGTTCAAAATGAACAATTATCTTTTCGCAGTGGATAGAAACCACCACAAGAATCCTCAACCGGTCAAAACTGCCAAGAACAGCTGCCTATAGAGTGTCCACCCCCCACTGTTACATCTACAACACAACCCTAGACTCAAGGCTCGAGAAACATCTCAGAGGGGTAGAAAGGTTGTAAGAGTCAGAAGTCAAGAACATTTGCGCTGAGGCAGGGTTTTCTATACAGGACAAGGAAGTTACACCTGTGGAATATCAACAACACGGTCTTCTAAACAAGACCCGAATAAGACAACAGCAAAGGGAGACATTTCACAAGCCCCTATCCCTAGATAAAGAGCTCCAGGTAATTAATGGCCGAGGGAGGGAGAATCAGTCTTCTCCAGGGCTGAACCCCAGTAGATTACTCAGTCTCAAGCGGTCAGCTTTGAACACACATGCACATGAACAACACTAAATGGATATGGCAGGTTATAGATATGTATACACACACATAAAATAATAATAAAGCTTAGGTCATGAATTTGAGAGGGAGGTGGGGGCATGGAAAGAGTTGACTGAGGGAGAGGGAAGGGGTAGGAGGAAAACACAGTACTTATGTGTACGAAATTCTCAAAAAGTGTAAAAAGCAAGAGAACAACAAAATGTAGCTTGCTTAAAAAATTCACTATTTTTTTCACAAACAACAGAGTAGTTTAAACTTTAAATTTAAAGTCACTTAGCTGAGAGGCATCGTTCTTAGAATGTTTTGCTACTGTCTTAGAATGACTTCTCTTGCTTTGAGAAAAACCAAATGGCCAAAAGCAGAAGAAAAGGGTTATTTTGGCTTGCAGGTTAAAGGCCAACACCAGAGGAAACCAATGTTGGACTCAGGGCAGGAACCTGGAGGCTGGAAATAAGCAGGGGCCAGGGAGGAGGCTGCTTACTGGTTTGCTCCTTAGGCTCACATTTAGTTCCCTTTCTCATACCTCCAAGGACCACCTGCTCAGGGATAGCTCCACCCACGGTGGGCTGGGCCCTCCCACGTCAATCATGCATCAAGGTAATTTGCCTATGGGTCATTCTGATGGAGGCATTTTTTTTTCAGTAGATGTTCCTTTTCCCAACTCTAGCTTGTATCAAGCTGACAAAAAAATCTAAGTAGGACAAAACAAATTACAATGCATGGGGCGGGAACTTGGTGCCTATAAACAATGGGAGTTCATTTCCTACAGTTCCGGAAGTCGGGTTTTCAAGATCGTGATGCTGGTACTTCCTGGTTCACAGAGAGCTGCTGTACAGAACAAGCTCCTTCCTACGGCCCCGCCTCCCAACACCATTCTACTGAGGATTAAAATTTCAACACAGGAATGTCAGGAAGACACAAGCAATCTCGTAGCAGCCACACCCTTGTCAATGTGAGAAGATGGGTAGGAGACACACACACAAATGCTTGTGTCAGTGATCATCAGATGAAGACTAACGAGTTACCTACGAGCTCACCTGCTCACACCCTATCCGGTGTAAATGAGTAAAGAGCAAGGCTGTTTGGATGCAGGCACGCCAGCAACCCCATAACTCTTTCTGCAATTTCAGAATAGGAAAAAGGGAATAAGGATGAACCCCGTGAGGTGCTAGGGTCAGCTTGAACATGTTTCTAAGATCCAAGTATCTCGTACCCTTTTCTGCTCAGTGATGTCATGCTGGTAATGCACAGCCATTGTGAGCTCACTTCACCATAAAAAGAATGGCCAGTGCCACAGACAAGCACTTCCTTCCCCTCCCCAGCTGCCAGAGAGATTAGACAAGGTCAAAGTGGTGCCGGTAGTGCCATTCCTGGCAATTTATCTCAGGCAATCCTTTGAAAACAGAATTGATTAGAGATATACAACTGAGTGTCTTGATGCTAACAAACTATGCATCAATTTTCAGTTATAATTGTTCATATTGTAAGACAAGGAGACTGCTAATGGAAAATTATAAAGTGTTTTGTGTGATCCTTAGGATTCTGTTACAAAGCATAGTCGGAATCTGGACTGGTTCTTAGCCTCTTGGTCAAAGAACTGAAAGAAAGTGGCGCATAGATATGCAAAGGTTAGCAAGGAAACTTTATTCAAAGCACACTGACAGTGCAGGTCAGCCCTACACTGGTAAGATTGACAGGGGTTCAAATGAGTGAGTCATTTAAAGGCCTGACTATCTTCCCAGGACTGTCTTGTATGGGATTCAAAAGAAGAGAAAGTATAGTTAGTAGGGAGAGCTAGAGCGAGTCTCTGTTGTAGTTGACGGATTATGTTGCATAATCATTTCTCCTGGTGGGTCCCTTTCCGTAATGCGTCTATCCGATTACAATCGTATGTGTACCCAGTTATACATATGCATAAGATGGTAAACAGAATTCTTCTTGGCAGTTCACTCAGGGACAACACGGTTTTGCATCATTACTAAAGGAATCCAAAATCAATTCAGGCTGGATGGCCTGTCTACCTTCGTACCTCGACATAAGCCGAAGGTGACTGGACAGAATCAAGGTTTGATGGTCAGTAAGAAAAGGGAGCACACACTCCATTGTTGGGAGTTGGCTGTGCACATAGTTTGGTTCAGGTTTGGGTCCCAGGTTGCTGAAGGGTTGCTAGGTGCATTGTTTGGAGTGGGGTGTGTGCATAGGTTGAGCCAAGTGGAGTTCCAAGTGACTAAGCTGTTCCCCATGCTTGACTGCCTTAGTTACAATGCCATTAACTGCGTCTAGACAAAGATGAAAGTTGGAAATAAGGAATTGAAGGAGAGCTAGCCGGGCTCAAGCTCAAGCAGTGGCTTGCATTTGCTGTGTGACCCTGGGCAAATCCTTTTATCTTGCGGACCACCGCTTTTCTCATTTGAAAAGTTGGGATGATAGAAAAGCTCTATTAACTATTTAGCTATATTTTGTGTATTTATACCTTTCCTTTTCAAAATTAGAAGTCAAACCCAGGAAGCATTGATGGAAATCAAAACAGCTGCCTTGCGTAAGCTACACACAAGCAGACCACATCTTGCCAGCAACTACAGTCTGCTGTTGGTTTCTGTGCATTTCTTCCCATCAGAATGTAGCCGTGCCTGCATGTTTATGGATCATCATTGGCTGTCTTTGCTCTTTGCAGACAGAGCAGCTCAAACAGGTAAACCTGACACATTAACTATCTGGCCCTTCCCAGAGAGAGTTTAACAGGCCCCGATTTGGACCAAAGAGAACCAGAACCAGTTTCGACTCTTATTTTGGCATTTCCCTGCTGTTGTCTCCTCTTGCTCTGTTCTGTTTTCTCACGATTTGAGGAGAAGAAGCAGGCAGAGGAAGCAGTGGCTTCTGAGCATCTGGGCTTTCCCTGCGAAGGCAGAGCACAAGGCTTGAGATGGAAGGACCAGGCAGCTCGTCACAAGCTGTTGGGGCAGCAGAACCGTGGGCTCTATGATCCCTTTATTAGTCCCTTCAGCTCCCTGGTCCCCAACTGCAGATTTTGGCAGCTTCAGCCACGATCCCAGAAAAGACCTGACTGTGACTAGGAGGAACTGCCGGCTGATCTTCAGACTCACCTTGACTGTGCCTTGGCCGTACTGCCTTCAAACTATGTTTCTGAAGTGATAGAAGAATATTAGATGAGATAGCGGTTCTCAGCAGCTTGTATTCATGTCAAAGAAGAAGCGTGATGAGATCAATACAATAAATGGAAAAAAGAGCTGTTACCTTTCTAAAAGACACTGTGTATTGTTTAAGGGCAGTGTCTTAGGTAGAAGAATTAAAGAAATAAGACTGACCATGTGTTGATTTTTTTTGTCACTGGTGATGGTTTTCCTGTTTTGTTTTTTTTCCATGCCATCCTGTCTATTCTTGTATAAGTCTGAAAATTTCCATATTAGAGAGTAAAATATAAGGCAGAACCAAATTAGGTATCTACTAGGCAAGGGGTGGGAATGCAGTAAGTAGCATGGTGGGCTTATGCAATGGGAGACTACAGAAGCCACTGTAATAAATAAGAGGCATGTAACAGTATTGCTGGATCTTAGCAGGATGTCAATGAGTGAAGCCCAGGAAATGTTCATTGACACCATGGTGCCCTTCTAGGGAAAGCAGGAACAATGAAATTGGACATTTGTGTTCTCTCTCCCCTTAATCTTTCTCTATTTTTTTCTAAATCTTTATTTATTTATTAATTATTTATTTATTATGTATACAATAGTCTGTCTGTTTGTGTATGTCTGCAGGCC
>LOJH01053479.1:2125-14309 GCA_001685095.1 Ellobius talpinus
AGGGGAGGAGAGGAGAGGAGAGGAAAGGAAAGGAAAAGGAAGAGAGAGAGAAGGAGCGCTGGGCTCCCTTTTGGTTGCAGCCATGGATGCCCTGTGCTCTCTCCTGGCTGATGTAAAAGGTCACTGCTATCGCAGGGCTCAGCAGGTCCCAAGAAAACACTTGAGTAGAATATTTTAAAGCTCCAGTCCCCCTGTGGCTTTTGCCTCTGAGAACAGGTGGCTGTGACCCCTCATCCTCCCTTGTACTTGACAAACTTGTAGCTGGTGCAAGCTCCAGCCCTGCCCATCTTCAGGGTTCCCTTGGAGATGAGAGTCAAGCTGCTGACAGGGCCCCTGAACCAAGACCTCATTACTCCATAGGATTACCAGCCTCCCTGTTCTCCATTGTGCTAGGGGGACCTAGAATACCTTGAATTCTGTCTTCCTCCGGAGTTGAAATATCAGTACACCTGAAAATAAAGTGAATCTTCCTAAGCGTCGGCCAACCGGGGTATTTGATGTTTCTGTTGTTCTAACAAAATATGTGGGTGCAAATGAAAGGATGTGAGCTTGACTCAGCTACAATAGAAGGGGTGCACAGTCCGTCCCAGTGGCTGGGGTGGTCTGTCCGCAGTTGCCAGAACCTTACAGAGTGGGTTGTTTATTGTGGTGTCCTAGAGGTAGAGAACTCAGGTAGGAAACACAGTCTGCCTATACCCCTCAGAGGTCCATCCCTAGTGACCCACCTCCACCTACTGTGCCTCCCCCAAAGCGCCCCACCAGTTGGGGACCAAGTGTTCAGATGCATGACCTATAAGGGACATTTCTCATCCAAACCATAACACATGGCACTATAGACTAAATGGTATTCCTCCAAATTCCTATGTTGAAACACTAACCACAATGTAATCTCTTTGAAGATTGGTAATTTAAAAAAAGAGTAATTAATGCTGAACGATGTTGAAATAGGCCTGGCAGAAATGAAAATATTCTTGTTTGTTTTTGTTTGTTTGAGACAGGATCCCTCTATGTAGCCCTGCCTGTTCTTGAACTCATACGTAGACCAGGCTGCTCTCAAACTCACAGAGATCTGCCTGTCTCTGGCTCCCAAGTGATGGGATTAAAGGCATACCATCTTAAAAATAAACATTCTAAAGAGACACTTGTGACTTATGACATCTGAGTACCAGACTATAGAAATGTTGGGCCTCAATGAAATGGGACTTTCTATATGAATCTCAGACTGGGAAAAGCAAAGGACATTGGCCAGAGGGATAGCTTGTCGCCCACCCGCCAGGGAAGAGTTCACACAGTTAACAACTTGTCAGATCCCCTAGCAGGATGAGTCCAGACACTGAGGAGTCAACAGTAGGCGGAGCCACGCTATAACTGGGACCCTTTAGATGTAAAAACAAATCCTTGGCCCTTCATTTAAACTTTGACCTTGCTTCAAGGACCATCACAAGACTGACTGGAGGGGTTGGCTGGGTCTCTCTGCCCCTGTTCCTAACATGACCACATTGAATACATATCCTTTTTCTGGCTTCCACTTCTAATTTGAATCTTTCAATTGGCTTACTGAGGTAGCTGGACCTGACTTGGGACATGGGCTGTGCCCCCACATTTGATATGAAGGTCATATGAGAAAGACATTGATCCAGTATGATTGATGTCATGTAGGAAGAGGAGAGCACACGAGGACATCTGTGCACAGAGGAGGGGCCACATGTGTGCAGTGAGAAGGTGTAGGGCTCAGGAGAAAGGAGACCTGCTGACACCTCATGCTGAACTTCAAGCTGCAGAACTGTAAGAAAGAGGTCCCCATGTTTCAACCACCCAGTCCACGGTATTTCACCATGGTAGTGGCCAGGGAGACTAGGGTTCATGGTTGGTTACGATCCATCCATTGGCCAGAAAACTTGCCAGCAGTTATGCAGTGAGAGAGACAAACAGGCTGGCTGGTCAGATGTGCCAAATTACTGGGGTATCACCACACCCACGAGAGCCGGCATCAAACACCCCGTATGATCACATGGAACACCCAGTTGAGAAGAAATGTCCATCATCGGCTTTTGCTGTCCAGTGCAAGCTGGCTCCAACCCACTCTGCTCATCTGCCAATGACAGGAGCAAATGACTTTTAGTGGCATATTGTGTAGTGATTTTTTCATATTAAATAAGATTTTTCTAGTTTGCCATTCCCAACCTCTATACACACACACACTCATATTCATATGCACACATACACATGCACACACACTCACACACTATACATACACACTCATATACACACATACACATGCACACACATATACATATATACACACACTACACACACCACACACACATACACGCATACCACATACACATATACATATACACACACATACACGCAAGCTTAGCCAAGGACCTTGACAATACAGTAGTAGTTCATGGGGTTTGCTGTCCTTACTTTTCAATTGTAAGTCTAGGAGACATATTAATAAAACATAGGAAACAATAGTACAAACTGTCTGACTTTGTTTCAAAGGCTAAGAGCTCCCCACTAGGACCACTAAGAGGAAGAAAGATGTTTCCCACCAGGCTGGAGAATCTGCCTTTTTCAGGTTCCTCCACGGTTTCTTCGGTCATGCAAATGAACTATTTCCTAGTAACCTTTGCTTTCATGTCTATGATTTTCCTATCACATTGCAATCTACTTAGGAAAATATGTGTTAGTTTCATCTCTGTCACGGGCTTCATATCTCTCCCCAGGGTAGTTTTCAAAGTCCTTGAAATTCATATCTGAGCATCTGGTTCCTTGGGCACAAACTTGAAGGATTAACTGGATATTTCCACCTCACTCCAGCTCAGGTGTACAGGACATGTGATCAGGTGCACAGGACATGTGATCAGGTGTACAGGACATGTGCTCAGGTGTACAGGACATGTGCTCAGGTGCACAGGACATATGATCAGGTGGCGCAGAACATGTGGTCAGGTGTATAGGACATGTGATCAGGTGGTGCAGGACATGTGGTCAGGTGCACATGTGGTCAGGTATACAGGACATGTGATCAGGTGTACAGGACATGTGGTCAGGTGGCACAGGACATGTGGTCAGATGCACAGGATATGTGGCCAGGTGCACAGGACATGTGGTCAGGTGTACAGGACATGTGGTCAGGTGCACAGAACATGTGGTCAGGTGTACAGGACATGTGATCAGGTGCACATGTGATCAGGTGCATAGGACATGTGGTCAGGTGCACAGGACATGTGGTCAGGTGCACAGGACATGTGATCAGGTGCACAGGACATGTGGTCAGGTGCACAGGACATGTGGTCAGGTGCACAGGACATGTGGTCAGGTGCACAGGACATGTGGTCAGGTGTACAGGACATGTGATCAGGTGCACAGGACATGTGATCAGGTGTACAGGACATGTGGTCAGGTGTACAGGACATGTGGTCAGGTGCACAGGACATGTGATCAGGTGTACAGGACATGTGGTCAGGTGGCACGGGACATGTGGTCAGGTGCACGGGACATGTGGTCAGGTGTACAGGATATGTGGTCAGGTGCACAGGACATGTGATCAGGTGTACAGGACATGTGGTCAGGTNACAGGACATGTGATCAGGTGCACAGGACATGTGATCAGGTGTACAGGACATGTGGTCAGGTGTACAGGACATGTGGTCAGGTGCACAGGACATGTGATCAGGTGTACAGGACATGTGGTCAGGTGGCACGGGACATGTGGTCAGGTGCACGGGACATGTGGTCAGGTGTACAGGATATGTGGTCAGGTGCACAGGACATGTGATCAGGTGTACAGGACATGTGGTCAGGTGCACAAGACATGTGGTCAGGTGTACAGGACATGTGGTCAGGTGTACAGGTCATGTCGCAATTCATCCTGTCACATGCGTCCCCCTCTCCCCATCTGTTGGCTGCAGCTGGCTCTGCATGCCTGTTTCTGGGCTCTGGGGCAGTGGGAAGTTCTCCATTTTTCTTTTCTTGGACCTCCATCTTTACCAAGTGACCATGAGCAGAACTCTCAAGGAACGCTCTCCCCCCCAACCTCCCACCCCCACCCTAGCTCTCAACACTTTGTTGTTTTTTTAGTCCAGTTTTTCTACGTGGACCTTGTCAAGCTGCACTCTCCATCTCCTTGGTTGTCCTTCTCCCTCTGCAGCGCAAGTGCAGGGCTTACAGGTGTGGGTTGCCACACCCGCCCTCCTGCCTTAAACTCTTAGCTCCTGCTGCTTCGGTTTAGCGGTTAGCTGGCCTTCAGCACAGGGTAAGAAGCTGGCCTTTACAACAGCCTCTCCTCGGCTGGAGGTGGCTTTAATCGCAACACTTGAGAGGCAGAGGCAAGCGGATCTCTGAGTTCAATGCCAACCTGGTCTACAGAGTGAGTTCCAGGACTGACACATAGCTACTGTGAAACCCTGTGTTGATAAACAAAAACAACAGCCTCTCCTCCTCGGCAGAGCTCTCGGCGGGGCACACCTGGAGACAAGCTGCTTCCCGGCACATTCTGGGGGCCCTTGGCCGGGCTGTTCTGCCGTTCCAGTCCCCCGGAAGTCTACCCTGGTGCCATGCATAGGGTATTGCTGCACAGGTGGCTGGATAATTGCAGGAGGCTCTCCCCGGAGTATGGAACTATCCAGACCTGGGATGGAGCGGACGCACAGGTGCCAACTGTGTGCATCTCCTTCCAATCCCCCTCACACAGCAGTGGTGAACCTGCCACAGAGGGGCTGGTGGCGAGGGTTTAACCTTCACACACACACCCAGGAGGAAGACACAGGAGAAAAGGAACAAGTAAAGGAGGGGGAGGGAGGGAAGAAAGAAAGAAGGAAGGGAGAGAATCCACTGCACAGGGAGTATCTGTCCCAAAGAAACCCCAGACCCTACAAATCTGGGCTGTTTCTTTTTGTCGCCTTCCCACACCTGAGTACTCACTTAGCCAGACACAGAACCATTCCCTTAAGGGTGGGCACCCCTCCTATTCCCCATAGTTCCTTCTCACTTTCCCTTCATGGATTATGTTCTCTCTGCTCAAAGGAAATAAAAATTAGTGCTGCTTCCAAACCTTTCCCGATGTAGTTGGATGTAATGGCACACATCTGTAAGCAAGGGGGATTATGGTGATGAATTCGAGGCCAGCCTGAAGTACATATTCTACCCGACTGAGACACTGCACGCCCCACCCTCAGCCTATGGAATTAGGATTGTCCCCCTGCCCAGCCTTCCTATCTAGAAGCTGCCAGTGCCAGCCCTCATTAGCTAAGGATCTCCTATGGGCACAGCTGGTTGACCTCGCTGGGGCGGGCCACTCCTACTGCCAGGAAAGCCTCCTTCCTTTGTGTAACACCATCTTCTCTGTGAATCTATTTTAATAACATTGTAATCTAACAAGCAGTGCTCTCTGCTCACAATGGTTCCCAAATGCTAGGGTCAGGACACAGAGATTTCAGGGTGCAGACTCCAAGCCACTCAACAATAGAGCAGATAGCGGTCTTCTTAATCGGCTGCCTGGGAGGCTCTGATATGCCCAGCCCAGCTCTGGTCTCCAGTGAGCCAGCATTTGGAATCTACTCAAACAAAGCCAAGCAACCAAATAAACAAACCCATCAAATACACTAGGCTTTTGCTCAAAGTTTCTGAGAGTCTGAACACAGCAGGGGCAAGGCTAAGAGACTCGGCGGCCTGTGTTGTTCTGGGGCTGACAGCAACACCTGGGGACTCCTGCTTGTCACCCTCCAGCCCACACAATATGGCGTCTGGCTCTGAGGCACTGGAGGGGATGAGCTAATTAGCTGCCTTGTGAAAAGCTTAATTGCACCTCATTTTCTACTTAGTCATTTTCAAAGAGAGCATAGCCTTCCGGGTGAGATGTGCTCAGCTGCCCCTAATCAAAGGTGAGGCACCGTCATTCCCTGAGTGACTGAGGTGACACCTCAATTCTGCTGATCGGCAGCCGCCTCCCATCTCCGTGGCTCCTGAACTACAGGGCACAAATGAATCACCGAGGGAGCTTGTTAAGTAGCCAGAGTTCTGAGTTTGCCCCTCCCCCCAAGCTCAACCGGGGGCAGACTGGAGTGGAGGAATCCCCTCACCTAACAAGCTCCCTGGGTGAATTGACTTCAGGGCGCTCGTTTTAAGGGCAAAGGTTGTTCTGTGAAATGCTGGCCCCCCTCCCCTGAAGGGGTTTCCTCTGGAGGTACAGTGAGTCAGCTTTTTCCTTAGTGCTTGGTACAAATAAATACTAAGGTCTCTGAAACCAAACCATGCAGAGGGAAGTGAGGATGGATGGATGGATGGATGGATGGATGGACGGACGGACGGAAGGAAGGACGGACGGAAGGAAGGACGGAGGGCGCCTTCCGGTCAACCACATTTCCTCTCAGGATGCCTGGATGTGCTGAGAGACTAGGCAGCGTCCCAAGCAGGTGGGCTGTTCTCTTAAAGGGACAGGGGACTGTAGTCTGGGGGCAGACAGCTGGGTGGAACATTTCCCCTACCAAGACAATTCCAATGTTTCTTTTTGTGAGGATAATCACCAAATTAAATGTTTTAATTACTAAAATTGCATATGCATTTCTTTTGAGACTAGAGCATCATAAGAACGTGGTATTCACTCCCCAGAGGGCCAGGCTGCTTGCTCCCAGGGAAGGGGAGTCAGAAAGAGTCCATTTTAATATCACTATAAAACAGGCTTAAGAAATAAAGGCGCAGGACTGGCGGTGATGTATTCCCAGCCAGCTGTGATTTAATGAGCACAATTCAAAGCTTGGAACCTGCTAGCCACATCCATATTAATATGTCTCTGGGAGACAAAAAAAAGACAGAGAAAGTGATAAACTGCTATTCCTAGTATTCGAGATGCTTTTAAAATAACTGTTGAAATAGCTAACACGGTGAGCCTCATGTCGAGACAAGCCAGCTGTCGCATCCCTGCCTGTCACTCGGGTCCCTGTAGATCAGCGCGCCCCATCAGGAGCCAGGTCAGAGGGTTTGGAAGTTGCCCGGCAGCTGGAGTTTGTTCCTGGTGAGGACCTAGTTTCCTCCCCCAGGGCACACGCCGGGAGGAGTCTCTCCCCTCCCAGACTTTATCTTGAACTCCTGGATGATTGGAGTCATTGTATTCATAATCGTCTTTGTGATTTCCATTTCCCCAGTCATGAGCACATGAAAATAAGGGGGAAAATGTCTCGCTCTGTTTTGAGGTCCTAAAAAGAAAAGGTGCTGGGTAAGCCTGCAGTGCCAGTGAGTTCCGGAAGTCTGGAGCAAACAAAGGGAAAGTGAGAAGGGACCTTAGTTGGGTTTCTTTGACATTCAGTGAGAAGCAGCCTCTGCTCTGGACGGCAGGGGACCTGGGTAAATTCATCTTGGGTACCCGAGGTGCCAGCAGGAGAGCAGGGGCCTAATCCTCTCCTGGTGAAGGTCATTGCTTTGCTCTGAACTTGAGCTGGGCTGAGTCTGTGAGCTGTTCCGTGTGTGCAGCTGGGAGGCTGTGGCGAATCACAGCGTGGACTTGCCCATCACTTACTTGAGATTCAATTAGGCCAGGAGTAGAGATGCTCAAATATATTAGGCATTGTCGGGGAGCTAAATGAAAAAAAATGAAATCCGTGCCTAGATTGGGGTCCCAGTGTGGAGGACTGGGGCGGGAGGAGGGGGCTTGTGTCATCTCTGACACAGCTCCCTGGTGTGGAGTTTCCAGATTGTTCCTCAACTAAACATGACATCAGCATTTGGCCTCCTGGACACCAACATTTCATATTAGCACCAAGGCATAAACCCCCAAGAGCTGTAGCCTTGCCTGACAAAGAGGAGAAACACTCCACTTCTGGTCTCCTATGATGACCGTAGTTAAATCTGCGTAAATCACGTGACCCAGTGGGCCAAGTCTCAAGCCGCGGAGAGGAAACTGTCACCATAAGTCACTGATTGATGGACTGTAGGTTCTCACCGAGCAACAGGACAGGAAGGACCGATAGCAATGGCGGTGACACAGCACACAGTCGACAAACTCCAATTTAGAAACGTTAGCGTTCCTAAGGGATCTGCTGGCCTCATTGGGCCTCATTTCCTCCTCAGTAGAGGGACCGCAGGAACACCTGCTGCAGCTGGTGCTCGCCAGGTGCCTCCTATGTAGCTGACCACGCTGGGGTCCATCGTGGCGACTGCAACCCCAAAATGCACAACCAGAATATGAAAGAGAAGAGAAAGATTTACCACCTACGGCCAATAGTGGCAGCACTGGGGCTATTTTCCCAAACACTGCTCTCCTTAAAGACATGGAGATTCCATTCAGAGAGTCTGTAACTAAAAACACAGTCCTGAGCACACCCCAGCACAGCGGGTACATTTCTGGGCATGCTCAATTGCAGGTGTACATTTCTGAGCAAGCTAAGTTTGAGGCCATCTGTCATAAAGGAAAGTAGGGGACACATGTTCTAGACACGCATAGTTCGGTATTATAACGAGCCATGTCTACTCTAACCATCCTAAATCAATGAGTCAAGAGTGTCTCAGTGTGTTGAATAGCTCACTGTAAGTTTCTCCAGAGGGTTTCCGCTGAGACAGAGATAACTACTGTAAGTCCAGTGAACCAGCTTTTAAAGGGCTGGCGGCTTCTCTGTGAAGTGTGGGCGCTTGCATCTAAGTATCCCTGCTTCACTCACTAACATACTCAGCACCACCACAGCAGTGGCTTTCCAGGCGCTTCTCCAGGTAAGGGCAGGGACTGAAATGATGGAAATCCCAGGTCTTAGTCAGGGTTTCTATTGCCGTGATGAAACACTGCGACCAGAACCAACATGGGGAGGAAAGGGTTTATTTCAGGACACACTCCATCACTGAGGGACATCAGGGCAGGAACTCAAGGCAGGAACCTGGAGGCAAGAGCTGATGCAAGGGCCATGGAGGGGTGCTGCTTACTGACTTGCTCCTCAAGCCTTGCTCAGCCTGCTTCCTAATAGCACCCAGAGCCATCAGCCCGGTTTTGGTCGTACCCCAGATGCCCTCTTCCATCAGTTAGCAATTAAGAACCACCCTCCATGGATGGTCTGATGGAGGTATTTCTCAGTTGAAGTTCCTCTATCCAGATAATCCTAGCTACTGTCAAGGAGACAACACACGTGCACACACACACATGCACACACACACACACACACACACACACCAAACAAACACACAAAAACCCCTGAACAATAAGCAACAAACCAGAACACCTCACTATACCCCGAGGCTCCTTCAGCATCTTCAGCATCTCGGGAGTACTCTGATTAGCAGCCATTCAAACCTGCAAGTTTGCATGTTCCCTCATTGTCGTCTTTATGGGTTGAACAGTGGTCCCCCAAAAGAGATGTTGAAGTCCATGTCTGTGAAACTTCCCAGGGTGAGCTACGTGACAGCGGTGTCTTTACACGAGCAAAATGAGTTATGAGGCCATCCGAGTGGACTGTAAGCCAATCTGTCTGGCATCCTTTTCGAAAGGGGAAAATTGGGGCCAGTGAGATGGCTTAACTGGTAAAGATGTTTGCTTGCTGCCAAATCACAGTCAGGGTGGAAGGAGAGGACCATTCCTGGAAGTTGTCCTCTGACAACTCCACAAGCCTGCTGTGGCGTGTAAGTACCCACACACATTTATACACAATAAACAAACAAGTCCACCCAGACGGACTTCTGACATGTATGCCTGCGTACCATGGGCATGCAGAGCCTATAGCGGGTGATGGATTACTTTCAGGTGGTTTGAGCCATCATGTGGGTGCTTGGAATTGAACCTGAATCCTCTAGAAGAGCAGAAAACACTCTTTTTCTTTTTCTTTTTGCTTTTGTTTTGTTTTTCGAGACAGGGTTTCGAAGACAGTCAAGCCCTGGCTGTCTTGGAACTAGCTTTGTAGACCAGGCTAGCCTCAAACTCACAGAGATCTGCCTGCCTCTGCCTCCCAAGTGCTGGGATTAAAGGGTAGTGTGAATTTTAATTGGTCTTAATAAAAAGCCAGAGTCAGATACTGGGGTAAATGCCAAGAGATCAGAGCAGCAGAGCAGACAGCCACTAGTTCCTACCTCTACGAAATCCTCAGACCACATCTCCCAGCTTCAGAAAGCACTCTGATGGCTGGGCTGTCTCTCCAGCCCTGGAGGAGTCTTCTGAGAGCCAGATTATTCCTTAACTGGTTACAGTGATAATGCTCAATCTTCCTAATGCTGCAGCCCTTAACACAGTCCCTCGCGCTATTTATGTTCACCCCCCAACCATAACATTGTTTTTGTTGCTACATCATAACTGTTTGCTACGGTTATGAATTGTAAATATCTGATATGCAGGATATCTGATATCTGACCCCTGTGATAGGGCTGTTCAATCACCAAAGGGGTCGTGACCTACACGTTGAGAACCACTGTTAGCACTTTGGCCTCTTTGCGGAATCAGAGCTGAAACAGCGGTCGTTGGCGGAGCACCTTGCCAGATCTGCTTAATTGTGCACATCCCTTGCCCCTGGCTCCAGTTCCTCCTCTATTTAAGTATAAAGCTCGCATCAGCACCCCAAAGATGGACTTGGATCACCAGACCCCTGAACCCAGCATGTGGGGCTGCTGGAGCCAAGGCTCTCCTCTCAGAACTCTGACTGCATTGTGCATGTACATACATACATCTATGTCGTAAGCCTAGGTTTGCAGTGTAAGAGAAGACATTTGGTGTTTTTCTTTCTTCCCCTTTGTTCCCCTGTCTCATTTCCATGTATGATTTCTACTCTACAACAAGACAAACGACTCTCCCAGCAAGTAACATAAGAGGCTTCGACAGGCCAAAGAATGCCAAGGATATCTAGTGAACCTAAAGCTGGGGATGTGGGATGCTAGGGAGGGCTCTCTGACCTGGAAACAGATCAGCTCTGTTGTCTCCTGTTACCTGCTTTATACCCCTGGGTTAGCTTAGGAAGTCCTGCCTCTTGGGTAACTCATCAGCCAATCAAAGGAGGAGCATGGTTCACCCACAGGTACAGAAACACTCCCTTTATCCTACTCCAGCACTTTGGAGACTATCAGCTAAAATCTCAGGGTTCCTTACAGAATTTTATTTTTTTTTCAATTTACATTTCTTTTGTATGTTATTTATTGTGCCAGCTTTTAATAGCAAGCCTTTGTCAAGTAGCATTGCTATCCCTCACTCCTCAGATCTGGTCTCAAGGCTTCTCTTGAGGCGTTAGACTTTCTTGTGGGGTATGCTGGGTCTTGGGTCAGTGGGACAGGGAACAAGAGGACTCCTTCACAAGGTAGCCGCTCTACCAGAGTCTTGGGTACATGGATGTGGGGACAGGGCCTGATCTTAGTTTCAGGTGTGTGTGTCAGGTGACATATGGAAAACAGATGATAGGTCCCAAAGCCCAAGGACTCTAATGAAAGGGTGGCCTGGTGGCAGTGCTGAGCTCAATCATTGGGTGAGGACAAGGGTTGGGCAAATGAGATTATGTCCCTAATAATTTCCTTGGTCTCTTCCACAGGGCTGTGGGTCAGCTAGTAAAAGAAGACAATGTATTTATATTGACCATTAGTTTGGGGATTTGTTTGTTTGGATCAGGGCTCACTCTGTATCCCGCCTGGCCTCGGACACTTGGAACCTGTCCGGGACTACAGATGTGCCACCTCTTGGGCTCGTCATTAGAATTTATTGTGGCTAAGCACTGTGGGATGTGCTGGGTTTCTGGTCAGTGGGATAAGAAGCAAAACAAACAACAAAACTTCCACCATACAAGGAGAGGAACTGGCAGGTGATGGGTTTAAAATGGTGCTATCTATTTATAGGTAAACATACAAACGGGACGCTGCTCTGATCCTCAAGGCACAGAAACGTACATAGTGTTCTTTTCACAAAGCCACATAGCTAGTACACTGTAGAGCTGGAGTTCACAACCAAAGAATCTGAGTCGGAAGCCATACTGTCTCTGAGACTCACACACTTGCACACTCTTAAGCTTTGTGTAAGATGTTAACACAATGGCAGTTACCACAGCACAGACTTGTGCCGAGAGTGAGCTCTCTTTTACTTACTCAGTAGGTGAGGGATTGTTGAGTGTGTCCTGCATGCGTCTGTGTCTCTGCTGTGACTCTATTAAAAAGAATTCAGGGCTGGGTGGTGGCATACCACACCTTTAATCCCAGCACTCAGGAAGCAGAGGCAGGTGGATCTCTGTGAGTT